>CCAG010016628.1:0-57641 GCA_001077435.1 Glossina morsitans morsitans | reverse complement strand
TCGCGGCCATGGCGGTTATGGCGGCGGCGGTTTCGGCGGCGGTGGTTTTGGCGGTTTTAAACGTGGCGGCGGTGGTGGTTTCGGCGGACATGGTGGCGGTGGCTATGGCGGTGGTGGTTTCGGTGGTGGCCATGGCGGCGGCGGTTTCGGTGGCGGCGGTCATGGTGGATTCGGTGGTTCCGGGGGATACGGCGGTGGCGGATTTGGCGGTAAACAAGGTGGAAGCGGTTATGGCTGGTAAATCTTTTCTTCACTTCTTTCTTAATTCAAATCCATTTTTATATTTTAACTCATTCGGAAATTTAAAATTATTGTTTTATGCGGTATTTAAAAATTTGTGTGAAATAGAAAAAATTTGTGATTGTGTGTAAATAAAAATTGCTTTTGTTGTTAGAGTATCAAAAAAAAAAAAAAATACAAAAGTTCTCATTTTTCACCTCCCCTTACAAATAATTATACATCCTTCTTGTCGATAAAAAATCTTCGGTATAAGTTTCATAAAGTCTGTAGACTGTACTGTAGAAGTGAACTGATGACAAAATATGAAAACGTGTGTAATTCAAAAACAAATCAAATCTATCCGAAATATTTGTACTTATGTGAAATTTGATCGATCAGCGAGTGTTGAATAGGGTTTCATAGAAAGATGCGTTTCACTGAATCTTAGAATTTCATTTAATCAATTTTGAGCTTTCTTCTTCTTCTTTTTATTTTTTTTCAAGTTTGTTAGTTACCAAGATCCCTTCCTCGTAACGATCGTAATTGCTGACCGAATTAAAAGAAATAGCGAAGAAATATGAAAGATCGAACGTTTGGAAACTTTTTCGCAACTGTTCGTACCTCTCGCAGGAAGGAAAAGTGTTTTGTTTGGACCAGTTTATCGCAATTAACCGATAGTACATTTTTTGATTACACTCATTCTGAACAAACAATAAGTAATTTTGCTTTATCACGATTTGTCATCCAAGACTATTAAAGCGTATATGTATTCCGATAGCACGCCGTAATGTACAATATATTTAATAACGATTTGCTATCGGATCTCTAATGAATTGCAATTTTACTAAAAATCCCTTTCCCAGAATTTTTCATAGATCGTATTCTTATTCTTGTTAACGTTGCTTATCCCTATTATTGTTGTCGGACGTCCAAATAATTTTTTACCCATTACTTAAGATTAGTTATTTTGCTAGAGTTTTCCCTGGAAGAAGCAATCGGACTTGAATCTAAGCTTCAAATCACAATGCTGATGGTAAACATTAAAAATGTCTTTGTACCCTTCGCAACTCAACTGTCATGTCTATATTAAAGGGCGTCGAAACTTTAGTAAAAGCTCTTTTCACGATCTCTATATGATTTCAAATAGGGATTTTAAAATTTGGATTTTATATGAATGGTTGCTAAGGAGTTTTAAAGACAACAATCGGAGGATATTTGATCACAAGATCTCCGATTTCAATTCGCCTTAGCGATCGGAGAAATTATCAGATCACGGAATCTCGGAATTGATACGTTGTCTTTGCTAAAGATCAAAATTAATTTGCTTGTTAAAGTGCATTGCCATAGCACGATATTACTCAGTATTTATCGTAAATGTATGCGTTCGTCGGGGCTAATGAAGGCGTTAAACAGGAAACTCAATAGTTACCTGTTGAAGGTTAATTTCTTCGTCAAGTCTGCAAAATTATAGACTAACATAAACAAGACTTGCCTCTGAAGCCCATTGTTAATGGCAAATGTTTCAACCCGCATAGCTACCATGCTATAACTAGCTTGCCTATAACTGGTAGAGCTATTTGGGTTTTCGTTTAGGTTTTGTCGACTTAAGAGTGCGATTCCCTTGAAAAGATTCTTGTGGTTTACTTGGAGTCGTTTAACGATATTTTCATTCACAACGGGCTGGTTTTTTTCTAAATCAAGTGATCAGGCTTATTAGTACACAGCGAGATCTTAAGAGCGCTGCACAATTTTACGCCTTCTTGACATCGGTTGAAGGGACGGCGTTTTTTTTCGAAATATATTTTCTGGCATTTTCGAAGCATGTACATTTAAATCGTTAATATTAAAATGATCCTGTTTCCCGTGGAAACGTTTACACCCAGCACCGCTGTACTAATTTTCGTATTCAATAACATTGGATGGGCGCAGCTGACTTTTCCATTTTCAGAGTAAAAGTGTATATGTTGCAGTTTATATTGCAGTAATGCGCCCTTTGATCGGGTTGGATCATTTTCAGATTCTCTTGCAAGTGTGTTTACAGTTTCTCAAGTCAACGGTCACGTATATAAATACGTTATGGGGGAGTTTGAAGTTTATTTCTGCGCGTTATAAAGGTATTAACGAAAAAATAATTGCCGATGCACAATAATATTGGGTAGGCATGGTTGGTTTTTCCAATTTTTGTAGAGATACTAGAGCATCGCCCATACCATATATCTTCAAATTTTGGTAGATTTATTTACTATAGGTTTTGCGTAATGGGCAAAAAGCCAATTTTATATTCGATTTCTCAATTTACGTAGTACTGTAGGCGTGTCCTTTGACCGATTTGAACCATTTTCAATACCAAACTGCACGCAAAAACATCCGGACAGATGGACATGCTTAGTTCGATTCAGAATTTGATCCTGATCAGGGATATGTACACTTTGCGAGATATCTGAACCTGCCTTCTGGGCGTTGCAAACGTTTCGAAAATACCCCTCTTCCTTCGGTGATGAATGAGACAAGTAAGAAAATTTTATTCGGCCGCGACCGAATCGTTTGTACCGATCAACAGAGTTGCTTTCAGTTTACTCTTTGCTGAGGACGTGTGTTGCCATTGCTTGTGTCAAATTAGAAGCCGATAGCTTTATTTTTGTGACCTGGAGAATGTTTACCCTAGACATTGTACAGATAGACACACGGACAGACGCACATGCCTAAATCTGTTTAAAATGAAAAATATACATAATAGGTGCTTGCATGTTTTTTGATCAGATAAACGATAAAGTAATGCGAAATATTAGGGTACACAACGGTTAAACTCCTTTATATAAAATAAGAATTTCCGTTTAGTTTGTTGTTTTATATTATTAAGGAGGGAAAGTGACTACCATACGAATTGACCGAAAATGCCATTTGTAGGCGTTTCAACATCGCGGTTTCATTCCTCGCGTGGTTAAAAGAAGAAGCATTTTTTGTGGTGTAGTGTAACTGGCGATGAAAAGTGAGTTTACTACGATAATCCCGAGAGCAAATAATTATGGGTTTGCTCATAAAAGCCATCCACATCGACAACGAGGCGGAATATTCATGGCCATAAAGTTTTGCTGCGCATACCGTGGGATCAGAAAGGTGCAGTGTATTACGAGCTGTTAAAACCGAATCAAACTGTTACTGCATATGTCTAACGAAGTCAATTGAACAAATTCGACGATGTATTGCTGCAAAAAAGGTCAGCAATAGTGAATAAAAGTCATCTTCTAGTATGACAACGCTCGTCCATAGGTTGCAGGAGTTTTCCATAACGCACTGTTGCAGCTAGAATGGGAAGTTCTGCAACACCCAGCGTATTCGCCCCCAGCGCACAAGACGTAGCGTCTTCTGATTACAACTTGTTCAGATTGATGCAGCACGGCTTGGCTGGCATGCGGTTTCGAAATGCTGAAGACGTCCGGAAATGGATGGATGATCGGATTACTGTCAAATCAATATTGTTTTTTCGACAGTATCGACATTCTGTTGCCAGAACGATGCGAAATAGTTGTAGAAAATGATGGAAAATATTTTGATTACCATATATACGGAATCAACTTTTCTCAATAAATATAAATTTAAACTAAATGCCTTTTTCAACTGAAAAAATGATCAGTATACGTGCAAGCCCCTAATTATTCCTTCTGGGTCTTGTAAGCGTTTCGACAAGAAGGACATACCCCTCATGCTTTGGTGATGGGTATAAAACAAAACGAAGATACGGCACGAATTTTGCAGGAGATGTCATATAAGCTAGTGCACGAGTAAAGAGATTTGAAGCTCCGATCAATGAATGAACTATCAAAAGCGCTGCTTCATGCGATTACATTTTCGTAGCGTTTTTTCTTGTTCACATTGCACGACTTCAACTTTTTAAGAATTACATTTATATCATTTATTTAATTTAAACAACTTTCAGAATTATTGAAGTAAAAGTTAGTTATCGGTGATTTTCGGTCTGCCCGAAACACTGTCCACCATTTAAGAGTAAACTGATCTTTCTGCGAGCCCGTACAACTAATTTATTTCACCAGTACTTGAAGATATCTCAACATTGTTCGCAAGCGCACACACTTGGGAAATCAAAATCCTGAAATGGATTGGAAGAAGCAAAGCGTTAACTGATGTCAAGCTTTAGCCAAAGAGGAACCCAACTAAAATGTATTTATTAGTAGACGTCCCCATCCTCAAGGTTCTAAGTGGAATTGAGTTCACATAAATGAAACTTTCATTATTCATCCTTTTACGGAGACAAGTTTTAAAATCAAAACGGACGGTAAGTGTTTAATAATAAAATTTAATTTATTACATAATATAACTGAAGTATTTTTCATGAAAGCCCTATGTCGTTGTAATTATAACCGAATTATTTTACCGTCTGAATGACATAATGCGCTTTACTATTGGTATCATTCGCCGAAGATATCTAATTCTGTCAGCTTATCATGAAAACGTCCAGTCAGTGGCCTGTCATCACAGACTATAACAATCTCGCCCCCTTTATTGAGAAGGAAAGGTGCCTGCGACCCGATCGAACAGGATTGTCGGTGTAGCAAACAGTCAAATTTTAATTAAACGTTAGACGAACTGTCGAGTTGTTAGCTTGACCAAATCGCACTTTTCAACGAGGCCAATTAACTAAATTAGGAAATCAATTATGGACTCGCAAATATATCTGCATTAAAGTTCGTAAATTCAAGCCATCCGCTATTGGCCCTGGCCGACGCATGATCGCTTTGTGATAAATTGTAAAGTGTTTTCACTCTCGAAATAGTGTTGAAGGCCATCGATAAGTAGCATCACAATACATTAGCATCCGTTTAGCTATCCGTCTGCTAACCGCCGCTGGTATCACTTATATATATATGTGGTAGAAACGGGTATTATTGGTTACTCGAAAAGAGATATTGCGAAAAATGTAAGATCCAAGGACACACTTAATATTAGATGACCCATGAAAAACATTTCCAAGTACAGGTCTTTCCAATCAATGCTTATAGAAGTGTGGATCGAATAACAAAAGTTTGAGGACATTTTTAGTTTCTCACTGATTTCTTTCTCTCACTAGAAATCAAATATGATATATTTGTTATTTATATACACATACATACACAGTTTCCTTTTATTTACGAGTTAAACAACACTTATTATGTATAAAAAACGATTTATATAAAAAAAAATACATATATATTTATCACCGAGTCGAAGCACTTTTTTTGTTTAGATGAGTTGTGAAAAGATGGAAAAGTAAGATCAAAAAAAAAAAAAAAAAAAGGAAAGAAAACTGAAGAAATTATAATGAACCAGCTAGAAGAATTACCACTTCCAGCCACTGCCGCCACCGCCACCATAAGACCAACCACGGTGACCGCCACCGCCTCCTCCAAGAGACCAGCCACTGCCTCCACCAGATTTCCAGCCGCCGCCGCCGCCGCCACCACCGCCGCCATAAGGCCAACCCCCGCCACCTGCCCCTCCTCCCAGAGTAATGACTTTGATAATTTTAGAGCCACCGCCGCCGTAACCTCCAAATCCGCCGGAACCACTACCACCGCCACCGAATTTGGACGACCAGCCTGATGAACCGGACCAACCGCCACCACCGCTACCGCCCGAATAGTACGATTTGCTTGGCCAATATGCTGAAGAGCCACCGCCACCAGACCAGCCGCGATTGCCACCGTACCAGCCACCTCCGGCGCCGCCGCCACCACCACCCCCGCCACCCCAATATCCTGCCATAACATACGAGCTTAAACCCAGCAATAATATAACTGCAGCACTTTGCATTGTTCTTATTTCCTTTCCAACCGCTTTGCTTGAATTATTAAGACTGTTAGTGTTTGCAGAACCGTGCCGTGTATTTATACATAAAACATTTGGAATTAGTTGTTAGGAATTCTGAACACAGACAACAAACGAAGCACAAACAGCCAATCATGAAGCCAGAGTCTCCGATTTTGTCAAATATCTACCGAAGAGATTATATTCTATAAGAAACTTTACCACTTTACCCCAAGCACGCAGCACACCAACGACCATAAAGTGTTTCATTCTCATACAAGTTAAATTATAATTTCAAACTTTAATGTTTTCATTATAATAAGACGCAAGTGTTGTTGTTGTTGTTGTTGTTGTTGTTGTTGTTGGCCTTTTTGTCTCTATAATATGTTATTCTCAGTTTATTTGCTGTATATATCAGTTAGACAGACAGTCAGTCAGTCAGTCAGTCAGTCAACGAGCCTTCCTTCAATTTGACGGTGGGTGGGTAACAAATTGCATGTTGTGCTATTTAGTTTTACGTTGTTGTTCCATTGTGATGATCAATTGTTAGGCGCTTTATTGCTACAATAATAACATTGCTAGTGAAACAAATCATAAAAGTGACACCGTAACAGCTTTTCAACTTAAAGAGCAATTTAGTAATCGAACGCCTGCAAACAATACCTATCATTGTTAGATGCACGGTTTCACCCTGTATAAAAGCAATGACGGCAATGTAGACAATGCATCACAATACGGCACAACAAAAGACAAATGTGCGTTTGACTTCTATAACCACAGCAATAGGCATTCATTGCTGGCGTTGTGAACAAAAAAAGAGTAATATTTTTATTTATTTTTTTTAATTTATCATAATCAACAAGTGCATCTGCGTATTTAGCATTTCATTCGTTTTTTTTTTTGTTTGGTGTTTTATTGAGTTCTCTCGCCTCACAGCTTACGGTACGTGCATGTGCAAGCATGCTCAAGAATGCCAAAAAACGGCAACTTGAGCCAAATTGAAATATCCAGTATAAACAACATCTTATCGTGCAATTGTTGCTACTAACCATCAGTGACCATCAGTGGTGTCAGAGAACTTGCGCTTGTTAGACAATACACTACGTAAGTTCTCCAAAGTCAACAGTCAAAAAGGGTGAGCGGAAGAAAAATTAAGCGAATGCATATAATTTTTAAAGCCAAATATTTTTATCGTGTGTGTGTGCTCACGTATGCGTTTGTATATATTTTTGAAATTTATTGACATACACACATACCGATTATGATGCCTGTGCTCGTTACATTAGTCACTCATTCGCGCTATTCATTCATTCTTTGAATGCATAATATTTACAACAATTCGATATAATTAAAAAAAAAACAAAGAAAAAAAAGTTGTTATTGTTATTACATTTACACACATAAATTTAACTAATTATAAAGCGATATGTGTGAGAAAAAACTTTTATATAAAATACTTATGCAAATATGGAAGGGCGAGCGTATGTTTGCGTTTTGTAATTTTTAAGTGATTTTTAAATCTACATATGTTAGATTGTACAAGTATGTGTATGCATATTTGGAGCATTTATGCATATATAAATTGTACAAGATCATCGGCGGTAATTAAGTAATTTATTGGCATTGATAACAAATTCCCATATCGAGCTCTTGTCTATAGACGACGTAGTTGAAAATTGATTGTTTTTATTGGTACGAGCGTATTGTGATTTAGTTACGCAAATGGAAATTAATTTGCGTGCAGGAATTAGGTAAAGTATCGCACAAGTGCTATTAGTAGGCAAAAGTTTTATTTATCAGATGGTTTTTTGTAGCGCGCACAGGTACTGCCTTAGTTGCATTCGACGAATCTTCTATTCATCACATCCGTAAACTTTAAACAATAAACCATTTAATCAATTATTATAAATTAAAAGTTGCACGCTCCCCGAATTATAAAACCAAAGTAGTTCTTTTAAAGGTGGAGCATAGGGGTGGGTTTCTAATGCTTTTTTTGCACTTCATTTTTTCGTCACTTGTTGTCAGTCGTCTTGGAAATAACTTGAATGCGTGAAAGAAGCTTAAGTTCCGGACGATGTTAAGACTAACACATATTGCACACCAACTATACCGGATAACACTCATCTCTTCCATAACCCAGTCAAACCATGCGAAGAGCATTTTAGCCATCGAGATTGCTCCAATAAAAGCGATTGAAACGGTTTTCGGATATAAGGCATTTTGCCCATAAACAGCACAAATTTGCAAATATTTACATACTCATACGTGTATCAGTAAATGATTGTCTAGCAAAGATGCGCTATGGTTGGTACGAAACAACGATTGTATTAACTCGATATTAAAAAAAAGCTATAGATTTTAGTTACATGAACGGTATAATGAGGAAAACCAATGGCCCGATAAGGCAAAGACAAAGAATAGCTTCAAGCACTTGGGGTATATACTGAGTTTGTGCGGATGTATGCAACACCCAAAACGTCTTGATACAATCACACCTTCTATTATACCGAATCACTTTCTGAATCGAGCCAAGTTTGTCCATCCGTCTTGTTTCTAATCTGCAGATCGCAATTTTTAAAACATGTGAATGAAATTCCGTGCAACGACGTCTTTTGGATCGAGGACGAAAGCTGGTGAAAATGGTTCAGATCACATCACTTCTTCGACCACTTCCGATAAAATACCTTAATATTGAAAAGTCGTCATATGGATAACTGTATGAAGCAAAATGCTATAGAGTATTAAAGTAGGTAGGCATCGTACTATAGTGTTTTTACTTGTTTTCAGTTCAAACGCTTACGAGAAGTTTAATTTCTTGTCAAGAACACACATATGTAAAAGACAATTGGATGCAATATTAGCGATAATATTGCAGCAAAGAGTGAAATCACTAGAAACAAGTTACAGAAAATTTGATCAAATTGAAAAAAAGCCAAATAAATGGAATTCAGAAATTGTAATACCAGATTATGAAGAAAGCAATCCAAAGAGCAGCAAGAAATAGAAAAAAGAAGAATGAGAAAATAAAAATTGAATTTTGTTATTGTTTGTCTTGGCTATAGCAGAACGATCTTGCTTAGGATCGAGTGCAATCGTAAGCTACTCTTTTTCAATAGGCTTAACTAAATTCAAATATCAACTAAAACAATATGAAAATCTCAAATCGGAAGATCTGAAGATCAATATAGAGGGAGCCATAGGCACATAGATATCCATATTGGGTTTTTAACTCAAATAGATATCTGAAGCGACACTAATACACTTACTTACATTTCAAATTGTAACTCATATTTAGTTAAAGAAAAAAATTCTTAAAAATTCATTCGCATAAAAACTCCCAGTTACGTAGCAGTACAGAGTTCCTTACGAAAAGTAAAAACCTTGCCCATCCAACTTAGTATTACCAATCGATTCGAACTGTGCGCCATATGGAGAGTCTTCTTCTATTATATATCTGTAGTTTACTATTATCATATAATTCCTGAGTATACGCAGGCTGCCTGGTACTGATAAGCATAGTGGAGAAGTAGATGAAAGTCATCAAAGATAAAACAACTTTGCTTTCGGTGAAACTTTTAAACAAAAAAAAAAAAAAAGCAACTTTATTGAACTATCGAAGAATGTAAACATTTCAATAGTTTAAACAAGCAAACACATTATAGCCGAAGAAGGGCCCATTTCGTAGCCATTCAACACCCTACACCATTTTGCCTAATATAATTTTTTATCTATTACACGGTACCCATGTAAAGGCATACTTTTTACGAAGGATCTTAATATTCTTCTTCTTATTCTATTAATATTCTTTTCAGAGATCTTGCGAATATTGCCATATAAGGGTTTATTTTTGTATTAACTTTATGTGTCGTGTTTTAAGGCAACGCCAAAAAAAAAAAATAGACCTACGTGGTCTAAATTTGGTACAGTTATTTTTTATGTCAAAGTACAGTTAAAACTTACATACAATACATTGAATCTTTTCACCATACAAGTGTTATCCTACATTAGAAGAGGTAGAAAAAATTATCCAATTTTTTGAAATAGGGCGTTATATACGGAACGGCCGTAACGGTTCTCCGATCCCATCAATTCCAATTCAAGGAAAATTGCGTCCTTAGGCCAAAGAATATAAATGTGCGAAATTTTCCCAAACTATGGCAAAAATGGTGACTTGTAGGTTGAGCAACGCCAAAAAAAAAAAAATAGACCTACGCGGTCTAAATTTGGTACAGTTATTTTTTATGTCAGAGTACAGTTAAAACTTACATACAATACATTGAATCTTTTCACCATACAAGTGTTATCCTACATTAGAAGAGGTAGAAAAAATTATCCAATTTTTTGAAATAGGGCGTTATATACGGAACGGCCGTAACGGTTCTCCGATCCCATCAATTCCAATTCAAGGAGAATTGCGTCCTTAGGCCAAAGAATATAAATGTGCGAAATTTTCCCAAACTATGGCAAAAATGGTGACTTGTAGGTTGAGCGTAAAAATGCATGGATAATCATCACACAGATAAGCAAATGGATGGCTTGGATGGATAGTCAAGATTAAAAATTTATTCAGAATCATTTTCTAATCGATAAAATGAACCGTAGATCTATTTGGACACCTGCTAAATGTTACATAAATTCGCATAAGTGCTATGGGATATGAAGAGCTTCTTACACTTTGTATGCGATAAAATTATAGACAACTTTTGAAAGCTGCAGGCGATCTCTCTAATCTCTAACTTTTTGTTTACAACAGGCATTGCATATAAATGTCATACAGTTCCGTTTGGCTGTCTGTTGTTAAACTTAATCCCCTTCAGGCTATCCTTCTCACATTTTGAAACGACTCCTACATCTATACTCCCTTGCTTGAAATGAACACCAAAAAAAGAAAAAAAAAAAAATGTCCAACACCGTTTAATAAAGATTGCGTTTTTTCATTTAAACAATTTTTGGGAAAATGGCAAATTATTTATATCGTTACGCTTGAAACATGAAGGAAACTTCATCCCGAAGCACTTCTCCTAAATGTTGTCTTAAACAATTCAACATTCCGAAGTGTTCTTCGGTTTGCGGTTAAGTGAAATTGTCGATCATGGATACCGAAGTTTGGTAAGGTCGCTCTTAATTAAAATCAACTTTACTCCCTCTATGATGGCTGCCAGGAGAATTGTATATGAGATAGCATCAGAGATCCAATTGATTAGCTTAGCTTAGCTTACCTATAAAGGCTTAGCGATAAGGGGACCAATAATAATCTCACTTTTGTTACTAAAAAACGTTATTTTGAAAACCGATCGCTGACCTAACCCACTAGTATATGTACGAGGCTTAAGAGTGGATGACGAATGCACAAATTCAAATCATATCCGAGACATTGTGATCGATAATGCAGTGCGTAAATGCGAACTCGATAACAAAGTTAATATAATTAACTCAGTGCTACGTTAAGGTTTATAAAAGTGAATAGTTTTTGCTTTTGCTGCGTAGCTGCCTACGTTGCCTACGTTGCAATAAATATCCAAAAATTAAATTAATTTGTGGTTTATTATTTCAAGGCTTGAGTTTTTGTCTAAGAGTTTCTGTTATTTTGGCAAATTATAGCTTCTATGATTTCATCGCAATGAACCGCTGAACCTTTGGCATAAGTTTCGTTAAAGGTCTCACCAAACGGGCATAATAGCAATGATTAAGTGGGCGTGCGCTTGAACGCAATTTTAAAATAATCAAATACAAGGAAAGTGAATACGCTTTGTATTGATAATAAATCAAATGCACAAAATAAAAGCACGATAACGGGCAGAGCGACAGATGTTTAATATTAATACAGTTAATGTTTAAGTGATTGTTGGGTAAGTTGATTAATATAATTAATTGAGGTTTGATTTTAATTTTGTATTTTTTTATTTATTTATTTAATATTCAATTAATGCCAAAAACAATAAATAAACAAACAATAATTGAAGCTAGAAACCTCTCTCTCTTGGACAGAATCTTACATAATCATTACTATTAGATGGAAGCGTAAGAATTTTCATTAACAATTTTGTTTTAAGAGGCAGAGAATTTTCGGGGAGCCGGTATTTGTTATCGGTCGAAAGTCATTAACCAAAGCGCCATGCTTGCAAGTCTGATCAAGTTCTGATCAGCGACATCTATTAGTCAAAATAATAAAGTAATGAAGCGAAGTGTCAATGTCTCTCTACAGAAAATATTTTGATTAATAGACATTTTATCGAGTTTTTCTCAATAAATGCCTTTTCCAAGTGAAAAAATTAATCAAAATACATGTAAACGCTATAAAAATACAGATACGCTTACCGCAATCAGGAACACATACACTCTTCGGTATGCACAATAAGGTCTCTGCTATATACATATTATAGGAAGTTACAAATGGAACGACTTAACAATCATACCCGCATGCTTTGATGGTCAGCATAAAAATCAGTTACCGTAGCTAACGCCAGTTACAGTTTGAATTAATTCAGAAGATACTGATTACATAAAATATACGCCTTTATCTATGCATGCACTTGCTATGCGCCTTTGTTACTTGCATTGTTGGCATCTAAATGTTTTCAGTATGACTTCAGCCTTGACCAAATCTGTTTTTGAAATATTAAATTATTTTTACCTCCACCGTTAACCTTTCTGTGTACATGACTGTAAATTATATTTACGTTTTATTAAATGATAGCAAACAAAAGTTAAGCACTTACCTAAGCTAATGATTAATAATTCTACCGTTGCCGATTTGAGCGTAAAATCCATCGATTGCCCAAGAAATTGGTTTATGATCAGAGAGTAATGCAACTTTAGTCACATTTTAATCATCATAACCGTAGTTACAATTATTTTAATTTTAAATTAACATTTTCTTGAAAATTATTGTAAAACGCATATAGGGATAGATTGAAAGAGTTTAAGAGCCTCTACTTGGAGGAAACAATATTCGCATATGAAGTTTGGATAAAATTTAAAAAACAAACATAAACAAAAAGTCCGCTTAATGAAATTCATTTATTTGCAAAGAAACTGTTCCCGAAGTGCTGTAAAATTATAAATGTGGACCCAGCCGGTGCAGCCAAGTAGCCTATGAGTTTATTATCAGTTCTCTTGAGCTACTGTGTAAATGTATGTAAATTTCTAAATATTGAGCACAAATTAAGTTCGCTTAGAGAGAATTGCTAACTCGTCAGAACCCGGTTATTGATTGCGCGGAAGCAGCTATAGAACTTTAAAATATTAAGCGTTTGCAAGAATTATGATCACTTTTTCACTTGAAAAATGCATTTATTGTCGAAAATTGGTAGAACGTATACTAATCAAAATAGTTTCCATCATTTTCTACAAACATTTTACAATATATTTTTTGCAACATGGCGATGTCATGTGCAAAGAACTTATACTGACTTGGCAGCCATCCATCCATTAATCCGTTTTCGCATTTCTTCCGCGTGCCCGCCAACCTATGCTGCACCGATCTGGATAAGTGATAATCAAGAGGCGCTATGTCTGATAAGTACGCTGGGCGTGGTAGAACTTCCAATTCGAGCTGCAACAACTCTTGCAACAAGTGGGCAAAAAATGCCATTTTCAGTCAACCCATGGCGCCACTTTTAAACCGCTGAAGCCAAAACCGACTATCGGAATACGATGCTGGGCAGCTTCACCATAAGCCTCTGATGGGCTTGGGCAGCAGATTTCTTCAAATGAACAGCAAAAGTCATGAATTTGGAAGAAGGAGAATTTCGGGCACTCCATGATTAGCGTCGGCGTACGCTGAAACGGCAAACTATTATTTTATGTAGCGGGAGGGTAAGACGGCTGAATTCAAATGTTATGTACACTGATATTTCCCATTTCTTTATCATATTTATCTGTAGAAGTTGCTGATCAAAATTTTTGCAAACGCCGAATATAAAATTTTTTAGCGTAAAATTCTATAAAGAATCGTCCGAAGTTTTATACTCCCTATAAAATGTAGATATGTTACAGACGTGAAGTTAGCCCACTGTACGTAGTCCACATTTTTGTCTCTGCACATGGCATGCGGCTCTGCTAAGTTAATTACCTTACATGACCGATATTGAAAGAATAACAAAGTGATTAGAAAGATGGCTAAACAAAAATTGATGAAACAACATAACAAACATAAATAAAAAAAAAAAACCATACTTGATGTTATGAAAAGAATTAAAAAGGAAATTTATTGCTACTATTCACCATACCGAATGTATGTATGTCTACTATTGCAATAACAAATTTACTCAAGTGCGGACGGTAGGTAGAAAAATCCGTAGAAACCTGACTTCATCGATTTGCTGATAGGGTTAGCGCGCTTTAGAACGAACATATCAAAAATCTGCACTTGAAAAAATTCGTTAAAAGTTTTCATAATTAATGTCTTGTTCTAGGTATATATAGGAAGGGCATGTTTGTGGCGATTGTGGCCGGGGACAAAAAAGAAGAAATTTGGTAACGAAATTAGATTTTTCTGACAGATTTCAGTATCTTGCAAGACCTATCTAAAATCCGGAGTTCGACCATAGCTTAATAGCTCGAACATTTGGTTTCTTTTTACCTTAAACCTTAAAAAATGTGAACTATGTTCCCATCGGTGATATATTTATTATCTTTATCTTTCGGTTGATAGCATAAACTCCAGATTAAGATTCTAAGTTGACTGGACCTGATTAATCTGTCTGCCGAATAAAATAACGAAAGCAGAAACTTAGAACTGGCCATAGTGTTAGCTTACTATCTCTTAAAGAGCATAAGTTACAGGTAAAGTGTGAAATAAATGTAACTTTAATTTACGCTCTTTACGCTTAAGAGCTAAGCGAACGCTTTGTACTTGATCAATGGAAAAGGAGTTGCAAATAATGCGTTAATTGTTAATAAAATGCTTTATAAGTCTTACGGATTAATGTGATGCGACGGGTAGCGAGTATTGAAATTTTCTTAAAAGAAACATTTGATCAGTGAATTCATAAATTTTCCATTCCTGTGAGATTTCATAGTACGCAGAAGAGTGGAAGAAACATTTATATATTTGCAGGCATAAAGGACTCTATAACACGTGCGTACAATAGTGAATATTTTGCAAGCCCTCCGAGCAATACGCTAATCAAAGATATTACGACTTCATTCTACAGAAGCATAATTTTGGTCGCCTACATTTAGCAGCAGTTTTTATTTATGCTGAACGCAGGTTACGCGATTTCAAGTAAAAATGTTATAAACATTTTTGACAACATTGCCGATGCGTATCCTATATAACCATGAGCCAATTATCAATAATTCAATGCATTTCGGCGGTGAATTCTTAGATGAATCTACGATTCGATTTTAGACGGATATCTACTATGGGATGGGTAAGTTGTTAACAAAAATAGCATTAAACCTATTTACTTTCCAATAACTTTTATGTTTTTAGTTATTGTGCACATGTGTGCGGGCTGGATCACCATCTATCTATCAGTTGTTAGCAGAATTCGTATAAAGTGATCTGCAAAATCAATCAGCGAGAAAACGGACGAACTAGTGAAGGAACTTGGCTAAGATAGATCTGGCCAATTAACGACATTTATGGAAATGATTTTTTCTTTTTTGAAAATATATTTAAGAATAGTTTCACGGTCTTGAGGTAGGAGAGCAATTAAAAAAAAAATTCTTAATTTAAGTCGAATTTTCCATATGTTCGTGTCTGTAGCATTTCTTAAAATGTTTAACGCGTTTTCTTTTGGGATGGGAATCCAGTCTGCTTCAGATAGTTTTAAATATTTTTCTGGACCTTTTTTCACGACTTAAATATACGTTTAACAAGTTCCTTGAATATAATCGTTCTGTTACCTTTTCTTCCGCGTGTTCTTAGGCAATTGCGTTGACGTAACTCCCGGATAAGTATCTAGTGTTAATCTATATGAGAGAGAGTTGAATGAAATTCACTTTTGCGCTATTGCTAGCTTGCGCCAGACGCATTAGTTTCGGAAACAATGAAGCTTAGAAACATGACCTTGAGAATGCGTTATATAATGCTGTTCTCATTTCGGTTTTGGTGCTGACTAAGATTTTATTTAAAGATTCACGCAATTTGCAGAAAGAGAAAGGGAAACTGCTCGAGTTTTGAAAAAGCGGCGCCATCTTCACGGGGAGTGCTGCAACAAACTATCTGTCCAGCGCAGGCCTTTCATTTGAAGAAGAACTAACATTACCGTCTTGTATTTCCCGAAAACTGTTTACACATTTGATCAGAGGAAAGTTTAGCAGAAATGATACGATTGCTCAAATTTAGAAAAAATGTAAAGATTTGACAACAGAAGTTGTTCAGATTAATTGATTGATAGCTAGGTTCGTCTGTTCTCTCATCCGTCTACCTGTGGCAATCGCTTTACAACCGATCTTAAAACTTGATATACACTTATGTAACTAATCTTAAGCTTTACCTCACCTTGCTGATGTTAGCCGAAAATCACTTAAATTAGACGTAGGTTTCGTCATTCATTTTAGATTAACCTTTACACGGTTTGTGTTAATGTGAATTTAACAGTTTTTATTGTGCGATTTTCATTTCCTTTTACACGATTTGACGGCATTTACACGAAAAGCATAAGGGAAGGTGTGCACGAGAGTGAAGGGCAACTTTGTTTAGGTCCAAAATTATTTAAAACCATCCATGATAGTTTCAGCCAACAAACGACAAGAAAGGTTCGTCAAGGCGCACGAGTAGTTGAAGATAATGTTGCAACATCGTACAATGCTAAGGATTATAGGTTTCTATATAGTTTTTTGATCATAAAAGTCAGCATTTTCGTTTGCATACGACTGCAATGTTATTAGAAGCATGTTTTAGTTATCATTTCTTAAATCGTTCGATTCAGAATCGCTTTCTCTGTCCATCTGTCCGCCCGTCTTGTACTCTACCTGCAAGCGGCAATTTTTGAGATATTTTAATGAGACTAGGTACGGTGGCGTGTTTTGGCCCAAGGACGAACGCTACTGAAGATCGTGCAGATCGGACCACTTCTTCGAGTACTTCTCAGACAACAACTCATTTTGAAAAGTTGTTCTGTAGTCATTCTGCTGCAGGGTGGTGTTAGGGTATTTGATGACGGGCCGTGACCCCAAAAAATAAATTCGGGGCCTTTTCTCATACGACAATGTCATTTTAATAAAAGTGTGTATCGTGTAAAAGGAGTTGGAACTTTTTTAGATAGACATTATGAGCGAGTGTGTGATATTGAAATTAATTCCAGCAATGAAATGTACAAATAGATGAAAATATGATGCCGAGATTCAAATCGACAGAACGAACTGCAATCAAACGGTATTTATTGTTAGGTTATTAAAGCTCTTTCTAATTTTTCTTTCCTTGCTTTTTGAATATTCTCCTTATTGCAGGCAACAACGTACGCGAGCGACAAATCAGTTGTAATTTACAATTTATTTATTTCAGTCATTTAAGTAAATAAATTTATAAAAAAAATAACTTATCCGATGCTTTTACCAGCCTTTATTCCAATCGGCACCATAATAACCAGATGGATGCCAGGCGCCGTTGTTGTTTACATAGTTTCCACCTAAATACGCTGAAGTTTGTGGAATAACTTTAATAACTTTGACAGGAGCAGAAGCGCTTTGAATTGTCGCAAGCGGGAAATAACTGTTAACCGTACCGCCAGGATAATAACCAGGGCCATAATTGCCAGTGAAGCCTGCATTATCCAATAGCTTATAAACAATCACTTTTTGGCTATTGCCACTATAACCATTACTGATATAATGGCCGGCATAGGTGGGTGCATAACCATGAGCGTATGGCTGACCGTAACCACCGCTATAGCCATGACCACTGGCATAAATATTGGCGCCAACGTTAGCATTTACAGCAAGACCGCCACCTAGCAAACCGTTTATAGCGTTAATTGAACGTTTGCCGATTTTATCATTATCACAGGAACATATGGCCAATGTGGCCAAAATTAGTGAGATATGTAAGGAAAATTTCATTTCGCTTCCAAGTTCAAGTAATCTAGTGCAGTATGATAACAAACGTTAACTAATTCGATAAAATCACTTATCAGGCCATCTTATACCCGAGACACGACATCAAAATTTACATAAGTGAACAACAAACTGCTTTATCTAATATTTTTAACTACTTACAAGCTATTATTGAGAGGTAGAAAAAAAAAGAAGAAAAAGAAGAAATCATTAATATATTTTAATGACATCGTTTATGTTATAAATTCTTGAAATCCGATTAGACACAAACATTGTAACAAGTTGATATTAATATTCTCGTGCCCACAGTTTGTAAATGAAGTTCATTTAAGCTTAAGCTATAAGCAAGAAAAACATGAATTTTAATTAGCATAAATTAATGAAAATATTTAATGGAAATATTTGTTGATGATATATGTAGAAAAAGCTTTACATAATTAATTATTTATATAGAAATTAATTGCGTATAATACACGAAATTTATTGACAAATTTGAATTTAAAAGACATACATACATAGATAAAGTGATTGTTTAAACAAGTTACAACATTACAGTCGAACAACACCGACTACTTAACATCCTATTCATATCCCTTCACTGCAATGAATTCATTCATTTACGTAATAGTATAACAAGAACTATACCTTGTAACTACGCCACGTACCGACATACTTTTCCTGAAAGCCCGTACATTGAAAGGTCATTAACACGGTCACTGTCGTGATCCAAATTTTGTCATATGTAATTTTCTTTTTAAAAGTGTCATTAGTCATACCTCACATCAGTTGTGGTACAAAGTATATTAAGTTTATGCGGACTTATGGTCTTACACGTAGAGCGAACGGCTTAACATAGACCCACGTTTTGTTATATTAAGCCTTTCTGTCCGTCTGTCTGTCTGGTGTCTGTTCATGTATTTATCCCAGTTTGACCAAGAGATGAACGCTATGGAAAACCGTTGGGTTCGGCTTATTTTTTCGACCACTCCCCATGTAAGGCTCTATTTTGAAAAATCGTTGTATGAAAAATATTGCAATTTTCTAAAATTCTCCACAAGTCGCCAAGTAACAGATATTCTAAATGAAATAATTGCTTCGGCTGGGATGATTTTTTGATCCTCCTTTCATATAATCGTTCCTACGAAAACTCGATGCTTTTATTTTTAATATTTTATGGTGAAAATCGCTTCATGATAGTAAATTGACAAAGATATCAAATCTATCGAATTTGGACAACGTAGTTCTATTTTTTGGATACCAACACATATAAGAATTCTCAGGACATGTATGACAAAAAGTCCTACGTGTTAATGTTTTTTGATTAAAACTTGTTCATGAAAGTAATTTGATAAAAAATTAAGTGGACCGAATTTGGACCATATGGGTCTATTTCTTGAATCGCACCCCATATAAGACTTCTCACGAATAGTAAACCGTTAAGAAAAAGATTTGGATCACATAGATGTATTGTTTCGATCCCAACAAATATAGGAGCTATCATGAAAAGCACGCCTTTATATGGAAAGAAGGTCTAATTTCTAGTTTTTTATGACGAAAACTGAAGAATAATGAAATTTTTGTGAAGTAAATCAAGTTTACTAAATTTTGATCACCTTATGTGATATTTTGGGCGTTCCATCGAAATACGGGCTTTCATGAAAATAATGTCTAATCTTTGGTGTCTTATTGTCAAAACGGATGAATAACTGCATAAGGCGAAGTACTACAAGGTATCTAAAGGCAGGCCTTGTCCGACTATAATGGTCTTGGTCTAATAATTGACAATACCGAAATGCTAACACTTAACGACTTTTGTCGAGAAATTTAAAAAAATCCAATTTTCATGCTTCATGTAATGACTTCTTCGAAGGATAAGAGGTTATAGGAGGAGTGCTCGCCAAAATGGTGCGATTTAGTCCATATGCAGTAGAGTTCGCACGCCTTTGTATCAAATTTTGTCAAAATAATTGACAGGCGGACAGACAAGCTTAAATCAATTCTGAATACATTGCTATAATAAAACGTTAACTCCTTTTGGGTATTATGCCCAATCCTAGTATGTCCGGTACTACAAGTACCGGTATTTATTATTGAGGCGGCCTTAAAAACTGGTTGTGACTAATTTTGGGTAGAGATCTTCTACGTCTTATAAGTTATTGGCGGTAATATTTAAAAAGCTTGGTAGTTTTAGACCACTGGCTGCATTGTACAACAAACAAGGGAGAGTACAATCCACAAAGTACTTACCGGGCCACCATTCAAGTTTCATATTCGTTGTGAATGCTGAAATATAAGATTCTTCTTTTCTTACATGGGGAAAGAGCATATCTTTCGTCATAAACTGAACTAAAACTGAGTTCTTTTAAAGAAAATTATTACTACATTTTCCACAGATAAAGAACGATTTGTTTCCATTGTCTAAATTTCCGATCGATGGTAAACATAAATGAAGGAACAACGCCTTGCTTCAATTAAATTGGATTTAACTTCTCGATCTCTACAATGTTGTCTAAGCTTTCGGGGTAGTTTAAGTAGAACATCACACAATAGGCAATGAAGGTGCGTAGACTATCTCCGGATAATATACGAGCGACAAAAGAAATACCTGTTGTCATTCTCGATACGATATTTTTTGGATAATCAAGAAATGGGGCCACCTAAGAGCTGATAATAACTTTGTTCTTGTAGTTTAGTATTTCACGCTTGTTGATCTTTAACGATTTGCTTTAACAATTTTCGGAAGTTAGAAGTTAGTTGTTCACACAAATGGCAACTATGTTAATTCTGTCAAATAGGCGCTAAGTTCATTAAGACTACTTCTGACATTCTATCCCATAGACGTGTAAGCTGTTGGGAGTTTGTGTAAATGACTTAAGCAAAAAGCAGATAGGAAAAGTTTCCGCTTTTTCCTTTTATTTTATACAATTTAGAGATTTAATGGGTACTTGCATGCATTTTAATCAGCGACATCTATTGATCAAAATGACAAAGTAATGCGAAGCATCAATCTACGCAACGATTAAATTCGATGATTTCGACTTCTCTCTCTACATAAAATAACCGAGTTTTCCATTTAGTATTTATTGAGTTATGCAATGTATACGGGACGTTAATCATGAAACGCTCGAAATTTCATTTTTAACGTTCATTACTTTTGTTATTTGATTTGAAGAATTTTGCTGCCGAAACCCATCAAGCACTATCCGAAGCTTAAGGTGATGCTGTTCTATCATATCGCAATTGTCGGTTTCGCTGTCAATGGTTTAAAAGTGTTCAAGTGCAGTGAAGAAAGGTCTGGAAAAAACAAGAAAGTTCGAAGAGAATGCGAAGATTGCAGGAAGTATTAAACCAAAACCCACCTCAAACTTTCAAAGAACTTTGGACCGGCTTAGCAATTGATGAATCAAATGTTTGATGTTGCTCTTGTCATGCTTTTGCATGAGTTGTCAAAGATACACTATTGCAGGTCGAATGGGAAGCTCTGCTACACCCAGTGTACTCATCAGACATCGTGCCTTTTGATTATCACCTGTTCGGATCGATCGATGCAGCATAGTTTAACTGGCACGCTGTTTCGAAATGCTGAAGAAGTGCGAAAATGGATCGCTACTAAACCAATGTCGCTCTTTCGACACGACAGAAAGATGGGAAAATGTTTTAGAAAATGATGGAAACTATTTTGACTGTACTAACTTTTGTCACCAACAAAGCCTTGTTCAAATGAAAAACTGATCAAGCACCTAGTATACTTAACGATGGGCTAACGCAAACCATTCGGCCAAGATCTTATGTTGATCTTATCGAATGTTAGTGAAATGAGAAAAGTGTTTGCCTATGATAACACTTTTCTTCGATGTAATCGGTTTCATCCTTATTTTGTTTGCCTAGATATTTATTTGCATCCCCCCACTATGAGTTATTCCAATAACTGATTGCGTTGATTAGAAGCTTTCATTACGAGAAGGGAACGCGTGACATAGCTCATATCATTTGTTTTTTTCTAAAAACCCGGCTTTAAAATTTGGAATTTCCCCGCACGGTTTTGTGGGGGAAGCGTAAAAACCGTCTTAGTGTTCTATTTGTTAGTGCGTTCGTTCATGCAAAGTGCTTTTAAATAGATAGACAAGAACTGTTTTAATAATTTCGACACGTAAAATATTCATTCTACAAACAAATCGCGTGTTTCGTATAAAATTTTAATGAGTCATTTTTGTTCATAGTTTAATTTATTTTTCATTTTTTTGTTTCTAGAACGTCTGGGAACAGATCTCATTTTTTACTTTTAAATATGTATACAAAATGAATCTATGGAAAATCCAACAATTGATGTAAAAACGTTATTTTTGTTTTAATTTTTTCAAAAACTTAACACTTAAAAAATTAATAAGATATCGAAATTAATCAATCAATCGCAACTCATTTGCTGTGAAGATATCGAAAAATGTCTAGAGATACGAAGAATTCCCCAAATCTATGCAAGCGTTTATATACACTTACATATATTATGGTGCGTTAGATTTGCTTCCTGCTTGTCTCTCAGTATTCAGTCAAATTGATCGTCGACGAAAGCCGCGATAAAAAATGTAATTTAAAAACATTGAAACCATAAACGACTTTATTCCCTCTTCCCTAGAAGCGATAAGATTTTACAGATAAAGTGTCTTTATAAAAAACTTAAGACTCTTTAAACGCCTATGTGTGTGCGTGTGTGTATATGTATGCGCAAGTAAAACAACTAAACTTTACGATGGAAACCTCAAGTTTTACCTAGCGATCTGTGCGCAGCATGTATTACGATATAATCAGAATGCTTATAGAGAGTGAGAGAGAGAGAGTGAGGAAAGAAGGGAGTGCATTGAAATTTGTTTTATGTGTTTGTAGTTGAGTCTTTAAACTACGTTTAATAAACTATTTCGAAATGAATGACAAGTTTACCAAACTTTATATTCTGTGGCTCTCATTCAAATCAATTTATTTTGTATAAATCAAGTTTTTTATGCCCTACAGTTAGGAAAGGAACGTTCGCTGAATTCGTGATATCATTTGAACATACTAGGATAACGTCATTTTATATCGCCCTGAAATATCTTAGGTCAGGCTTTTCACTGTTGGTAATTTACCTGCTAATCAACTGTACGATCATATTGAGATCTTTGTATGCAACGCGTTACCTGAAATTTTCTAGAAATCACATAAATTGCTACCTTTTTAGAAATTCTTTCAACGATTGGCGATATATTAAACTGATTATTTCGTCTGTCGCACTCGGCGATTTATATCAGAGATTGTTTATTACTCTTGAGCGGTATGCGATTCTTAGTTGATTCAATCATAGGGCATCCAAGCGTGCATTCATCTAAAGCCTGCTTTCGCAATTCTGAAAGTCAGCAAAGAAACTCAGTTTAGTAAAAAAACTGTAGCTTAGTACCTATTCCTAAAACGCGCTCAGGTTAAGCTTGCAGAGGTGTTCACGGCTTATTTCGCGCCCTTAAGTTGCACGAAAGTTATGGCAAACAGGTAGGCCAATAAGGGTATCGGCCACGCTCTACAACATTTTTTTTTCAATTTCTCATAAGAGAATTTGGAACTGAGTAGAAGTCTGCCTGTTGTAATTGGGTAGGTATAAGTTCATGATGTTTTTTTATTTACCTCATTAGCACATGAAAAATCTGTTTGAAATCTTCGTGCATATCGAGGAACTGTTTTGGTAGCATGCACATTTCACGATTTACTAGCACTTAAATAGTAAAAAAAAATCTCAAGACATGAACTTCAGTCTGTCTGCTTTTTCAGGCTATCATTAGACCCTTATTCCGAGGCATTTTTACAACACTTTAATGCTTAAGTTTTCAGGCTCCACTGCTTTCGCTTTTCTTACTTAGTCGTTTCGTTTTTCGTTAAACATTTTTCCACTCTACTCTACGTCGTGTTTTTTTGAGATCTCTTTCATGATTGTCCGCATGCCTCGATGTGCGACAATCGAAAGCAAGGCACTTCTTTTGCCTTCTACAATAGCTGTCCATATTCCTGTAGATATGTGTGGAAGCGTCCATTACTATTCAGAAGTTTCTTTTGTTACCCGAATCTCTATATCCCTTTGGCTGACAGTCTGTCCGTAACGATTATCGTATTTCTCAATAGTGGATCCGCTCTGACTGCGTTGTTATATGTCAACAAATCAATGCTTCTTCACAAGATGGTTTATACGAATTTTACTTAAGTATGTAATCGTAACGTAGGTCATGACTTTTGAAAGGCTCGATGGAAGGCGCAAAAAATACATTTTACTTATTGATGTGATCATCCCGCAATGTCTCCTAAACTAATAAGCTTTTGTTTAATTAAAAAAAAAAAAAATAAAAACAAAAACTGTGTAAAACTCGATAGAAACATAAATTTGCATTAAATGGAAAATTAATGCTGTGCGACAGGGTTTAGGGTATTTACTCTCTCTTTCAATTAAATGTGTGCTTTTTCTTTTTTTTTTGTTTTTTATTTTTAATTACAGAAATTGTGCATAGGAGTCAATATTTGTTTGTCTTCATTACTGAATAATAAATTAATTTAAAAAATATCTTAATAGTATTCTATAATGGCAGGTATAAGTACAATATAATTAAGTTACACAAAAGTGAGCAATAATGACATGGGCTTTCCCAAGCAATTGAAAAATGAGCGAAGACTCGTCAAATGAAAACAAAAACAAAAAAAAAAAATATTTATAATATTTTTACAAACTTCTTTAACTGCTGAAGAATATATTAATGTTTTTATTCGTTTTGCGCGCGCGAAATCTAAAACCGTCCAAGTTCGTCAGATAACCGGCTAATGAGTATATCCTTGATGGGCGTGAGATTTGCACCCGAATTCCAGGCAATCACAAATCCAGGCCTTACCTGTTATTCGATGGAAATAAATTGATTTTGTAGGTAGGCGTGGTATGCTTACAATAGCATCACACACCAAGGCTTCTAATCTATTACTAAAACATATATCGGTTGAAATTTTCCGCATCAGTGTAGACCAAGGTTCGATCGACGGTTCGAATTGTTCATAGCGAATAAGACGCTTTAGTTTTATGTAACCGATCTTTCATATCCGCATGAGACGATGGGTATCCAATATTCGTTCTGGATGGATATAAATTTTTTCTCTTTTTCGCTTTTTCGATAGTGTAAGGAGGAGGGCAGTTCAAATAAATATCCGTCAACGAACGAAAAGATGACTGGTAATAATACAATCAATGACATCACAAAATTGAAAAAATACCACCCGCGCTAAGTAGCCAAAGCATTTACTCGTATTTTTTGAATAATAGTTTTGAGTGAGAGGAATTTAGGAAAAGAGCGTTGATTTAGAACTTTGGGAATTTCACAAAAAATATATGTATGTGTACATGTTTAGAATAAAATATACATAGATGAGGTGAAATTCTTCAAAGTATAAATGTAAACAATTCAGTTGCGAACAACTTTAGTCCTAATATTTGATTCGCGGGAAACGCATAACGAATAACGATATTTCGAATAAAACTTTATATCCGGTTTACTTGTTAATTGAATTTTCAATTAATTGAGAAGAAAATGAAGAAATTTTTTGCATTACTGTTGATATTGGTGACTGCGACCACTGTAACGCCTACTTTGCATAAGCTGAAGCATAAATTATTTGGTGGTTATGGCGGTGGCGGTGGTAATTGCTATAGTTGCGGTGGCGGCGGGTACGGTAATTACGGAGGGGGAGGCGGACGATATGATGTCTATGCTGTTAAACAAATTCCGGTTTACACAGTTCAGCAAGTACCCGTCAGTACGGGTGGTTATGGTGGTCACGGAGGTTATGGCGGTGGAGGTGGTCACGGTGGCGGTGGCGGCTTAGGTGGCTATGGTGGAGGCAGTATTGGCGGTTACGGCGGTTATGGCGGTTACGGCGGTGGTGGTCACGGCGGTTATGGCGTTGGTGGGCAAGGCGGTTATGGTGATGGCGGTCATGGTGGTTACGGCACCGGTGGCCAAGGTGGTTATGGAGGTGTTGGCCAAGGTGGTTACGGAGGTGTTGGCCAAGGTGGTGGTGGTGGCCTTGGCGGCTATGGAGGAGGCAATCTCGGAGGTCACGGTGGTGGTGGCCAGGGTGGTAGCGGATGTAGTACCTGTGGCGGAGGCGGTGGATCCTGGGCCACTGCCAGCGCATCTAGTGGCAGTTTTGGTCGATAATAACATCTAAAAAATAAAAACTGCATTCTCACTGCGTAATCTATCTAACAACGTATTTTTTTTATTTTCAATATTAATATTGTTCAAGATATTGAAAAGTTCGTAGAACATAAACAAAGACTAGACAAAATTTTTTTACTTAATTTCCGTAATACAAGATTTCTTAAAAAAAAAAAAAAAATTGTTTTTCTTTTGAGAATTTGAGGACAAAATGGATAAAAGAAGACATTAAAGTAGTTTTACCCACAACTCTACGATGGATAACAAAACAAAAAATTCGTTACCAAAAAAACTCCCGTAGCCCATCATTTCCAAAAGATATATGTTTTGATGTGAGAGGCCAAACAAAGGAAATCGTCAATAATTGGGACTATTTTGGTTTTTCTTCGTGAGTAATTTTACCTCGTCTGCGAAGTGATCGCAGCAAAGTGATTGGCTTATGCTATTATTTTAAATAGTTTTCATTAAATAATAACATCAAGTAGTACTACATGTCGTGATGCTGTCATATCATGAGTGCATAGTCTTGCGACCGTATACCAATAATGACTACCGGCAAAAAAACACCTTTGGAACACCAGGCGAAAACATATATCGAATCTGCCTTTTATAAACCTATATAATAATTTTTGTAAAAATTGTGTTTCTATTAAAGTAATTCCTAATCATATAATTTTTATGTTTTTTGAAGAAGAAGAGTAAGCTTTTTTTCCGAATCAGCGTTTTGTGCAGCATTAATAAGAAAAGCATACAACCCGCTTTTGCTAAGTAATACACGAAGTATTGGCAAAACACTTTAACGGACGAAACCACTGTGAAACCCATAAAGAGGCGTGTTCCGTTGAAAATATTATTTTTTCACTTTTATACCCTACACCATTAGAGGGCATATTAAGTTTGCGCGGTCGTATATAGCACTCAGAAAGTCTTAAGATAGACACACTTCTTATTATACCGAACGATTCAGAAAATAATTCAAATCTAAGCCTGTCTGTCCGTCTGAGATCTCTTCATCTAAACTTGTGTTCAAGCTACATGTCGTAATTCTTGATATATTTTGATGAAATTTGGTACACTGATGTGCTTTCATCCAAGGACGAACGTTACTTCAAACAGTTAACTTTTTCCACCACGCCCCATATGGCGCCCTATTTTCAGAAGTCATTATATGGAAAACATTCTCGACAAAAGAGTCTAAGTAATAGTATTTCGGCATTCTTAATGGATATGAAAACTTTTTCCCACACGGGGCAATTTTTTAAATCCCCACCAAAAGTGAAGTTCACATGATGAACATCAGCTCATAATAATAATTGAAAATAAATAAAGTTCACTACTGTAACAGGGAAATATATATAATGTTGAAGTTCATTGGTGGAAGATGCGGCGGCAAGTTCGCCTTGCACTAATGGAGAGGTCTAAAATTGAGGATCTCTAATGTACACATATTTTTGTCTGCCTTGCTCGGCATTAGAACGCCAGGACTATTGCGATTTACCAGATCTTCTAACAAACGAAAGGTGGTTTTAATCGCATGGAATGACCATTTCAAGATTAGTTTCGACAATGATAATTTTATTGGAAACAATCTCGTCATATATACTATTTTTCCTACCTGTACATTTGGTCATACGCTAACTGTTTACAAGTTACTAACCTAGATTAGCAAATAGCAATCAATCTAAACAAAATTAATTAGTTCAAATAATAAGTTCACTTGTGCGTGTTAAAGGGCGCTAAGTGAATTGCATTCTTAATACGGTCGTCAGAGAATGCAGTTCGACACTTTTGAAGCGTATCATAAATTTTCTTTTCTTTTGTTTTTTTATTTTTTTTGGCACCATTTACGTTACACTCACTAATGGTTACACTACATTATAGCAAAGTTGGAAAATCTCGGCCTATGTTTTGGATCCGATGCTATATAAAAAATTGAATTGAAACGTTATACGGCAGAAAAGTCCAAAATTTTATTATGCTATGACCAAAATTAATCCATTCGACGTACGCTTTTTTTCGGATCCCAACCTATATACGGATTTGCACGAAAGTTTTTGTTTTTTTAGAGAAGAAAAATCCAAGTTTTAATATTTTGTGATGCAAATTGACCCATGTGTTGAATTTTGAAGATGTACAACAATTTTAGAACATCTTGGGCACAACTATTCTTACGGAAAGTAAGCCATCATTTCTGAAGAGTTTTAATTTTCAATATACGCTTCCATAGGGTATTTAACAGTCGGCCAATCCCGACTATAATATTATAATATTTGCGTTTGTTACCATATAAAAACTCAGTTTTCGTAGCCCGAACCTGAAACGTGAAGGAGTAGAAAATTCCTCTTAGTTCTATAGATTTTATTTCTACGCATTTTAGAAGGTTCACAGCATTTCCAAAGCAATACGAATTTTTATTGATTTTACCTCCCAATTATATATAATTTTATAAGGCATGAACGCACTTAAGCCGAATGACTTAAATCAATCGCTGAGCCACTTTTAAAAGGTTCTTTTCTTGCTAGTATCATTTTAGGGATTCCCCATACTGCAGAGAGTTAGCTCATCGGAAATTTGAGTTCTTTCAAGGACAAAGGAGAAATTATTCGGAATAGCGAGGGCGAGCGTGTTGCGTGGCCCATGTTATTAATCGAATTTTTGGTCGAAAACTTCTGTATAAAACTGAATAAATTTGGCTCGCTTTAAAGACAACGGGAAAGGCATTATCTTAAGATCATACTAAACTCAAATGCCTGAATAGAATCAGACAAAAACATTTCTCGCGAAAGTTTATATTAATTCTCTATTTGGTATTTTTCCATTGCATGACTTTCGGTACCGCGGTTAAGTTAATAACTTTCGGCAAAATTGAACGGAATCTCATAATTGGGTGACATAGTTGGACTTGTTCCTACTTTGTTCCACTTTTCTGAATGTTTTAGGCTAAGATGATTAAAATTTAGAACAAAAAAAGGTCAAAGTCCTTCAAAAACACATATTTGCCCCAAAAAGGAATGGTTTTTGGTTAGAACGACTTGGTCTACATTTAACTTTTGTTCCTTTTTTGCAGTGTCTTCCAGAACTTTACCTAACTTCACTGTTCGAAACGCAATCTCTGTTTTGAGAAACATTGGCAAAACAGCACTTTGGATGTCTTCTCGAACTCATCCTGAGATTTGCACCGTATATTTCAAGCTTGGGAAATAAGGAAAATCCAGAAAGGATAATATTTTGAATTCGACATCACAACACTAACAAGCCTTTGGAAATTTTGGCATTGGCGAGCGAAATCTCTCTATCACTGACCTCGTATTCAAAATATTAACAAAAATCACATTACACGATTTATGTTAAAGTAGCTCGAAAGTTTGTTAGCTAAAGTTTGGAAATGCCTAAAATTTGTCACGTTTACTACTCCCATTGTCCGGGGGGAAAAACCATCAACTTCCCTATACTAGGCGCACAATTTAAAATTTCTCTTCAACTTTTGATTAACTCACTTAACCCGTGCGCAATGTCTTTCCAGACCAAAGGGGACGTTTGCCCGCCACGTATGTGCAATGAATAGCTCAAAGACAGGATTAGATCAGGAATGTGGGAAGTGAGCTATGATAAAGTGATGATTGAAGGGTCTCCAAAAAAGACAAGATCTCGAAATAAATTTTGGCCGGTTCGTAAATTGTCCCCAGAGAAACGGAATTTTCGAACTCCTTTTGTAATTGATTGACTTAAATCATAATCGAATTCCGTGCTGTAAAAAATCTGGAGCACTCCTTACGCCTACATGCCTTTCGATGTTTTACTGGCTCGTTAGCATTACGAGCGCAGTAACGATTACGATAGGATTGGAATTTTTTCCGATTTTGGATTTAATGAAATGAAATATATTTGGAAAAAAGATTTCACGATATAATCCGAACGAAGCTAAATCAAAATAGGACGTTTGTATGACGAGACTCTAAGCTTAATCAAAATAGGAGGTTTGTATGACGAGACTCTAAGCTTAATCAAAATAGGACGAGACTCTAAGCTAAATCAAAATAGGACGTTTGTATGACGAGACTCTAAACTAAATCAAAATAGGACGTTTGTATGACGAGACTCTAAGCTTAATCAAAATAGGACGTTTGTATGACGAGACTCTAAGCTTAATCAAAATAGGAGGTTTGTATGACGAGACTCTAAGCTTAATCAAAATAGGACGAGACTCTAAGCTTAATCAAAATAGGACGTTTGTATGACGAGACTCTAAGCTAAATCAAAATAGGACGTTTGTATGACGAGACTCTATATTGTGAAGAGAATTTTAATGAAAAACATGATTTTATATATTTTTTTTGTTTTTTTTGTTTTTTAGGGGCCAAAAATTGCAATATGAAGGAGGAGATTTTTTTGCCAAGTGTAAAATTAGTTGAAGCGAGATTGTGACGAAATTAGCGAATTATGGCTGGGGCTTATGGTTGCTTTCGATTTGAAAGACAAAAAAAGTCAAAGCTAAAAACAAAAGATGAGCTGTACCGATAATTGATATTTGTATGAATGTACTTTCCCCTGCATAAACTGCACTGCAGCAAGTAAATATATTTAATTACATTAATAGTAATTAGATGTATATGGCAAATGAAATAATCGGCCAGACATCAGGCGCACGATTGCTTATGCAATAAGTCGCAACGGAAATCAGGTAAAGTTAGTTTAAATTTTTAAATCGCTTTTCTTTAGAAGATAATAGAATCTATAGATAATAGGGTTAATGACGTTACAAAAAGCGCTTAATCAATTGACCGACACAGCAAATGTTGGAAAGTTTATGAATAACAAATTGAATCGATTGTGTGATAAACTTGCAATGAAGTTAAGTTAACTTAACTTAACTATAAAATATCTATATATATAAATATATAATAATTGAAAAAAGTACCGAGAAAAAATGTACATATTTTCTGTATTTTGTTTTCGTCTGCGAATATAAATTTGAAGGCTTCAATATTTAATCGGATTAGTTGTAACGGATCTTTGCTGGTAAATGCACAAAGAAAAGCTTTGATTGAGTGCGATCTACGACAAGTCTACGAGCGAAATTTCTTTTGTATTTAAATATGAAAAAATTATTAGCCTTCTTGTTATTTGTAGGTGTAGTCACCGCAGTGCCTACACTATTTAAAAAGAAAGGTGGTGGTGGCGGTGGGTGTCCTAGATGCAGTAGTGGCAGTGGTGTTGTAGTGATTCCTTATTACCCTCAAATGCAAGTTCAGCATATACCAGTGCAACAGGTGCCTGTACGGCCAGTGCCAGTACAGCAAGGTCATCCCGGCGGCGTTTGTAACACTTGCGGAGGGGGTGGAGGTGGTTCTTGGGCTACAGCGAGTGCCTCTAGTGGCAGTTTCGGTGGATAGTGAAGAGCGAAATCTTCCTTGTAACTTGCACATGCATATATAAATTTACCTTTACCTTCCTATTTTTTTTGTTTTTTTTTTCTTTTTGTGATTAAATAGTCATCAAAAAAAAAAAATATGTGAAAAATTAAGAATAAAAAATTGTCATTCATTCTTTTTATGTATAAACTGTATTAAGTAATGTAGTCAGCAACCAAGAATTCGAATTTAATTAGATTTTCATTTTCATTTAGTTAACCGGAAATATTGATTAGTTATCGCACAAAATAAATGATATGATATTGATTAGGCTAAGATTCTGGATCGAGTCTGCTTCGTCAACTATTGCCAATATTTTCAATACATAATCACAAACTGAGGTGATTACTGAGCACAAGCGGAACTCAACTGCCCTCAGAATAGGCAAAAAACAGTCGATTCCAGAGCATATTCGATTTTAATCTTAAAACTTTGGTTGCAATATGTGCAACTTGCTACCTATGCGTACACATGGACACATGTATGTATTTATTCAGAGTATAATAAAAGCACTTCGCCACACATTGCTTAAACACTTAACCAGCAAAATACAGAGTGCGTATGTGCCAGCAAAGCGTCGCAAGTTTTTCGGCCGATATGCTCTGTCATACGCAGCCCTCTTCAAACTACTTTTTCTGTACAGTTTTAAGAACCGTTTCTTCCTAGCTGTTGAAGAGCGAATATCCCGGCCGCGGTTCTATTACAGTCAAAAGAACGAAGTTCAGTTAATTTCGACGTTGATTTTGTAACACTTTTCCGAACGCATCAGATACTGGATTTTGGTATTTTTTTGATGTACGCTTGTATCACTTTTCAATATGCAAGCCCGGAGAGTCTCAAAAATCAAGATAAATCGCATAATCATCTCTCATAAATATTCGCGATATAGTTGCAAAAAGAAAAACTTTGAAAACAAATGTAATTTACTCACATATATAATAGAATCAATATAGATATTTATTTGGATATGAAAAATAATTTCCCTTATAGAACGAAAGCTTAGAACGACCATTTTATCGTATGCTTACAATTAACAAAGAACTTAAGCAATTACAGTTTATCTCGAGTAATGCTGATCTCCATCTTCCATTATCAATATAAAATCTATACGATTATAACTTGTTTCCATATAAAGGTTAAGCTTTAAATATTATATTTGGGCTTTCGGGCATTGGATTGCCGTGCTCAGGATCAGAAATACAAAATTACAAATTTATCACTGCCAACGTATATGTCAAAACACTGGTTCGGACCAATTTTGATCATGAGATACTAAAAATTAATTAAATTTTTGCTATACGAAATCTCTTTCTTCATAACTTTCGCCACTTGTCGCATAGAAAGCATTTTGTGAGAATATATGTAATACACATTGGATAGACGCAAGGACATTCTAAACTGATTCCGAAAACGCCTCTCGATTCGTTTAGCATACTGGAAGGTCCTTCAAGTCCGTGTGGATGTTGGAATTAATATATATATGTATTACTTTTTGGCAGCATGCAGTGTATCCGCTTATGAAAAACGAATTAAAGAAAAAATATGGAAAGCGATGCTTGTATCGTCCTGTTAATTTGAGGTTAATCCCGCCGATCTGCTTACCAAAGTAAATATGCCATGTCAATAAAAAGTACCGAGAGTACTCTGTCCCACAAGTGGTGCAGTGCATAAAGACAACGATCCACGCAGGTGGAGTATTATAAAACAATGCGCCCTTTTCTTTTATATAACGTAATGATATATGTAATGACACATATATCTATATATATGTTATACCTATAAACTAACGTACATATATGCATCAATTTATATATATATATATATATATATATATACGTATTATATCCACGAAGTACTATTTTATCGCCACGAACGCGTCCGGCATCGATATAATTTTGATTAACATAAAGAAGAAGGAAGAAATAATCATATTAATAATTCTTAGAAAGTTTGAAGGATTGATTTTTCTTTCTGTTTCGGATTTTCATTTGGATTCTTTAGAAAAAAAGAAAAGAAAGCTGTACTCAATTGAAGGCTTGCTAAGCTTTCTCGTGGTCAATTTTAAAACATTCAAACTCATTGCTTTTTTCAAGCCAAAGGCCGAAATGACTGATCAAAATATATGCCTTGGCAAAGAAGAAGTTGATGCCGTCACTGAGTGCGAACTACGCGATCTTGAGCAACTTGAAGACTCAACAGCGATAGAAAAAAGAACAATATTTGGAAGACTATGCAGCTGGTTTCAGCCACAACGTTCGCGGAGTCAATCGTAACGGTTGCGCAACAACTGCACCATAAGTATATAGTAAGTGTGTGTAGTGTACATAGTAAATTATAATCTGGATTGTGCGACATCTACAGAGAAGTGTCCTTTCTTTCTCAGGAAAACTAGAAGAGCCAAAATAAAAATTATGTAAGTGGCCTCGGGGTCTGGCAGCCATTGAAGCATAAATAGACGAATTTATATAAAAGTGGAGGACAATAAAATTTATGCATATATTCAACAATGAAAAAGCATTTAGCCCGAGTCACATTATTAACTAAAGTTGGTGAAATGTTGGGAAAAATTTGTTCATGACGTCCGTCATATCGCACTCACCATCGATAGATGGAAGTATATCAGTTTTACAATCCTGTTTGCAACATGTAAAAATACTTATAGCACATTTTTTAATTACTCTACGACATGACTGTCCATACGTCCATCATTGCTTGTAATTGTCAAAATTCAATAATCGAGATTTCAGAATTTTGTTTATATAATCCGTTCCGTTCATTCGTCTGCTGAATGCGTTGCTTAATTTAAAACTTCACACACACACACACACAAATACATGTTTACACGCTATATAGTGTTAATGAAATTTCATAGAGGAAGTTTGTATTAACAAAAATAAAAAATCAATACAATTAAGAGAAAATATCGACTATCATAAATTTAGATGAGATGATGGTGGGTAATCAAGATTCGCTCTTTCTCCGTCTAGGCGGTGGATTTAATTTTCCTGCTTGTTTTAACTTATTTTCACTTTAATAAGTGTTCATTAAATTCAAACATGATTGCATAACGAAGTGAAGACAAAAAAACATCAAACATTTTTTATTACTTTGTACTTCATAATGACCTCGTAACGAACACATCAGGGGACGGCGAGCAAAACGTATAGATAGATGCCTTAGGCCGAATGACATGTGTAAGCGGCAATGAAGATCATCAGCAGTAGGTAACTGGGTTTACAGTTTTACCAAAACAAAGTTAAAAAGTTTGCTTCCGTTGATTTGTTTTTAATGTTCATCTCATAATTTCTTTATGCAATGGTTTTTCTTTTCTTCATTTTGAAGGTTTTTTTACGCCAATTTTGTAATTTTTCATAAAAGTTTTCCTCTTTTCCTACAAATATATAAATATAAAAATCATCAAACATTTCTCCACGTAAGCTCATACTTTGTTAAACCTTCAAGTGATTTGAACGACGAATTTGCGGATTAAATTCATAAAAATCAAAAATGAAGGTGTGTGTGTTGTCCGCGTGAAAAGTAATTTCGAATAAACGAAATAATGGATTAAAAGCAAATTCTCAAGAGCCTTTTTCTGTCTTCCCTCTAACAGTTTTTCGTATGTTTAATGGCGATATGTGCGGTAGCTAAGGCGGGTTATGCTGGAGGTGGTGGTTACGGTGCTGGCTACGGCGGTAGCGGCGGAGGTTTCGGTACCTCTGTTAATGTGTATAAAGTTATTTCGAAAGGTGGCGGTGGCGGTGGCGTCGGCGGCGCCGGATTCGGTGGCGGATTCGGTGGAGGCGGTTATGGCGGTGGCAGTTATTATAGTGGCGGCGGGGGCTATAGTAGTGGCGGCGGTGGCTTTGGTACCGGAGGCAATATAAAAATTATTAAAGTAATATCTCAAGGAGGTGGTAGTGGCGGTACTTTTGGCGGAGGCGGCGGCGGTGGTTACGGTGGTGGCGGTTACGGTGGTGGCGGGGGTTATGGCGGTGGAGGCGGTATCGGCGGTGGCTTCGGCAGCGGTGGCATTGTCAAAATCATTAAAGTAATTTCTGCCGGTGGAGCTGGCGGCACATCAGGTGGTGGCTTCGGCTACGGCGGTGGTAGTTATGGTCACACAGGAAGTGGTGGGGGTTGGTGGTAAAACAATTTTTAATTTGATTAAAAGTCTTCCCTTTTGGAAACGAATAAGTTTTCCGTATTAAAAACACTAATAAATGTTTTCTGTTAAAATATAACTCCATCGCTGAAGTTTACTTGAACAAGTATTGGAGGTGTGTAAGAATTTAATTCGACTCTCATCATCTTCAAAGGTTGCTTCCGCTATTATTCTTCTTCCTGATGCATTCGCGTACGCGATGTTTGGCTCGAATGAGGCAGACATTGATCTTGCTCTGATGTTGTCATGTTGTCGTAGTAATGTTTTACATAGTATTTCTGAAACGGAGCTCCTGTGCACGTCTAGTGTGATAGGATGGACAGATAATATACGTGTTCTTTACTCATTGCTAATCGCTGTTGTAATTAATTCGTTGTTGGCATTAACGAAAAAAAGGGAAAAAGTGTATTTGCACATGACACCACATATACATATATGACATACAATGACACCAAACTAGATTTAATTGTTGAGATTTGATTCGAATATCAAAAGGAATTCGATTGGTCATAATGGTCTCTTTGCGACAATCGAATACAACTCAGACCGCACCAAAAATTTTGCCTAAGCTTTTAAAGGAAAATGCATGTTACTTAACATTTCCATATTAATGTGATTGTGTAATGGATGTGTTGTTGTTGTTGCTTTTTTTCTTTCTTTTTTTTGTCGTCCACGTCCGACCAAAACAATAAACTCTTAAAGAGGAAATGCTGTGTGGATGTGCTCAGAAAGATAACTTGATTTGAAGCTCATACACATTTCTATTAATTAACCAATCAATTATTACCTCTAGAGAGAAAAAACGAATCACTTAAGTTCATAATCGACAATACGACGCAAAATAGTTGTTTAAGTCGTCGGAGTGTATCCTATCCATGTTTCTATCCATTACAAGTGGTTAACGAAATTTTAGAATTCTCCCTTTAATATAATAATTTTATTTAATTTTTATTAATTAAGTAAAAAGTTCATCAAATTTTCAGCGTAACCACATCTTAGGTCACTTGATGATATTATTAGCGTTCTTGTTAATCTTTTTGTTCCTATAGTTAACAACAGTGCAATGTGTGAATGAATAGCGAAAGGTGCATGCATTTGCACAGTACTAATGCAGTTGCTCATCTCTATGCCTTCATAACTTGATAATATTTTATTGGCATGTGTGTGCATATATGCAATAAATATGATCGATATGCTTTTTACTAATTTGAGAGCACACACACATAGCATACAAATGGGAGTGAAAAAATGCGCCCTTTGAAATACTGAAATAACAATTAGACTTAAAAATAATTAAGAATGATATGCTTACACACAAATAAAATGTTACCTGCATGTGAAACTCTCTGGCAAGAGCGGCATTGTAGGGAAACAAGATATGCGTAATAATAGTCAAAGGTAAAGAAATGACTTTAAAAGCAAATATCATTCATACGAGTTACGAATTATATGCGTATCAGTTAACCTACCTATACGATAATACGATAAACGATGGAAACTTTTTAAATAGAGAGCCAATGTTTGGCATAAACGGCACATAGTCGCAATTATAAGGTAAAGTAATTTAAAGTAATATATAGAGGTATGCAAAAGTCGATCTAACTCACTTTCTGATTTACGTAAAATTCATTCAAATGAAGCAATAAACTCTTCACAATTCACATTTACCTGCATATGTATGTGTATCTGCATGCCTCTGCGCGTGCGTGTGCGTATTTATGTTGAAATGTTGAAATGGTTTAAGCACTGATGAGCATTTGCCACTAATGTGACTTGTTTATGTGTGCTTCTATGCAATATTTGACACATGAATGTGTGTTTATGTATTTTGTATACATTTTGCGGTCGTAAGCCGTCGAATAAATACATTTTTAGAATAATTATTAGGAAATATGAGTAAAAATATAAATTATTCCGTTACATATGTATGTTGTGTGAGTCAGCAAATACTCTTTCCCTCCCCCTACCTCAATTTTCAATTTTCTTTGCGGTTATATGCGTGTTTATAATTTATCTGTTAACCGGTTATTAGAAAATGTTGGCACAAGTCAGGACTCATAGGTACGCATACCTCAAACATATCAGCCTAAAATCCAAACATACATATTTACTCATGTTAATGAGTGCAACTGTAAACATCTACCAAAAAAAAAAAAAAAAAAAGGAAAGAAAACAAAAACAAAACAAAAATAAAAATCAAACGTTGTAAACGCATCGAAACTTGCAGGGAAGCATACGCCATACGACATAATTCGCATATGCAGGCGCATCTTTATGCATATAGGCAGAGCTTTTCTTTATGCATATTCGCACGCACATGCATGCACATTCGCAGCCGTCATAGGCAGTGTGCCTTGATTGCATTTTTGTGTATCAATTAAACAACAAATAAAAATACATGCACCCGAGGAAATATATGCGAACACGCACGGACGCAAGACAACGTTAATAATAAAACGCTGGATCGCAGCATTCGTGCACGCATGGAAAGCGTTTACATACTTCGATCGAGTTCGATACGAGAGCTGCAAATAAAGGACAGTCAGGAATCTATAAAACGAATCACGATAAAGGTTCAGTTGTTAGGTTTCCTTTACCCATGTCCCGTGTCAATATTGACGACCAGCATTACCTGACATTACACGCATTTCGCACGTATGAATATTAAAAGCAATGCCAGCATTACCGATTTTACAGGTACGATGGCAGAAGCTTACTTGTGCTTACCAATCCATCGATCTCTTACTGCTTTCGGAATAAATAGAAAAAGTTTTGAAAACAATACTTACAGAACACCAGTACTTATCGAGCAAGTCTCAATGGATGGATGTACTCATACGCTCTTGCTCAAGAGTGTTCTAGATATACGACGCATTAAAACCTCAATGCGAGTCTTAAACCGAAAACGACACTTGAATATTTATAATTGGACGCATTTTCCAGGATGTGATTATCAATATGATAAGACGGGGCTAGCATGTGGAACCCGCACGCAAATGACAACTTCTTACATTTTTGTGAAATTATTATACATACATATTACATGACACATCATGCAGGCTGAAGAGTTTCTCACCAAACACTGTGTCAAAGGGAAGGGAAAGAGTAAGTCATCGTAGCTAGCATTAATACATGGGAGTGTTAAATGGACTCAGGAAGGTTATTTACAAATAATATAAACAAAAGTGGTCCAAAATGGCTAACCCTAAGTAATACCAGATTGGCAAGAAATAAGCAACACACGTTGAGTGCAATCTAATTCGCGTTTTTTGTTTTCGTACATAAATACATACATGCGTACTATAGCGGAAGCAGATGTAAAAGATACGTTCAGTTCCTAAGCAAACCTCTAAGATTTATGTGACAATCATTCAGTCTCCTGATTCAGTCGATGTTTTTGTTATTTGCAGTCGCTGAAGACCGATAACAGCAAAATTACAATTAAAGGAATAATTTTATAAACTCATTACTTAAAGGAGTAGGAAAACTAAATCCGATTCAGATATTGGAGTTACAATGCTCTAAGTGAATGTAAGTAAGTAGGTGTGTTGTAAGTCCACTATCATTTGACTTAATGATGTATACGACCCAACCGAATAGAAAATATGCAATTGCCCTTTTGCAAAATGACCCGATGGCCAAGCTTTTAATAACTCTCTTCGGGAAACAAGAAGAGCTTCGTCAAGAGGTCGCTTGATAAATCACCTCGAGTACTTATAACAACAAATAATAGTGGGCATGTCTATGAAATTAAGATTGCCTGAAGCCGAGTAGCGATTGCAGTAAAGGTTGCTTTGAAAATATTGATTTTTGCATTCAGCATAGTTAGGAACACATATCAGAAAGACTTTACAAAATGTATATATTATTGATCTGCGCAAGATTCGAATTTGATTTGGTTATATCTGTCCATCCCGTCTTTTGTTGGACTATCCAGTTTGCATATATTGAGATATTAGAGTGAAATTTGGCTTTGAGCTGCAAATTACAAATTAAGTTTGACAGGCACTGCAAGGATTTATATAAATTTGGAATAAATATTTAATAAAATCATCGACAAAATGAGCGTAAATATGGTTCCAATCAATCAATTGATACCGTCACTATTCACGATAAGAATACTGTAGAATTTTAAAAAGTTTGTTTCAAGTTCTCGCTAATTTCAGACAGGCTTTTAAAAATTGTTTTTGAAATTGAATTTCAAGCAAAAACTTAAACGCGTCGCAATAAAATAAAAAAGTTATTCGCTTCTCTTATTATATAAAATTTGTTTATTTATATGAAATGAATAATAAAATAACTACCATCCATGTCCGTGTCCGCCAGAAAGTACCTTAACAACTTTGACGTGACCGCCATGCCCATAGCCGCCGCCGTAACTGCCACCATGACCACCACCATAACCGCCACCATAACCGCCACCGAAACCGCCACCATAGCCGCCGCCATAACCGCCGCTATGACCGCCACCATGGCCGTGGTAGCTGCCTAGACTTTGGACTTTGAACACTTGAACATGATGTCCATGGCCGCCTCCATAACCGCCACCATGACCACCACCATAACCGCCACCATGACCCCCACCATAACCGCCACCGTAACCTCCACCATAGCCGCCACCGTAACCTCCACCATATCCGCCGCCATAACCACCTCCATGACCACCGCCATGACCTATAACTTTGATAACTTTAACACTGCCATGTCCATAGCCACCTCCATGACCATAACCGCCGCCGTAGCCGCCGCCGTAGCCACCACCATAGCCGCCACCAGAGCCGCCACCATAGCTGCCACCATAGCCGCCTCCAATAAAGCTTCCGTTCACTGAAGCCCAAAGGGTAGCTAAGGCCAATAAGCTCGTAAATACCTTAAGTTTGAAGATAAAAATTTATGAAAGATAAATACACTTCCAAATCAAAAAACACTAAAAACATTTTTCTTATTTACTTTCATTTTCAGTTAAATGTTTATGGATTTCAGATTTTCAAATATGTTTGAACTTTAAAGAACTGAAGTCATCACACTTCTATTTGGTATAAGTGCTTCTGCTTTTATACTTAAATTCTATTTGGGATTTTATTGAATATTCGATTTGTTGCCTTAAGCTTAGTTCACACCTCTTCTTACCTATGCATTCATTTCTTCTTCATTGTTTCTATTTTTATTAATTAAGAACAAGTTTTCATTATTTCGAATCACAATAGAACTTTTTAATTTGGTAAAAGCAAAAAATAAAAAAAAAATACTTTTTTAAAATTGAATAAAACCGGTATTACAATAAATAAATTGTTGACATGTACACTAAATAATAAAATTAATGAATAACAATAATAATAATAACAATGATAAGAGTGCGAGTATGACTTGACATTTGTTGATTATGAGAAATAATTGTTATCATAAAATATAGTATAAGTTAAGGCTAAATAAATAATTATATTTTTATATTAAAAATTAATCAAAAGCATAACATACTTTAGTGCGAAAATTGCTCATTTTCATATTGAATATAGAACGTAATATAGTTGAAGAAATATGGATCGGATGTTTCTCTTCTCATATTTATTAGTAATCGGTTTAAGTTTCATGTAAATTTTTACGCCTGTAAAGAGAAATTCTTCTTAACATAATTCCATCGAAATTTGCTATCGACTTATGATGAAGTAGATGATAGCAACGAACCTGGAAAAGTTCCCTAAATAACCAAATTTCCAAAATGTTTTTGTGACTAGCTATCAAAGTGTAGCAGATATCATTCAAATATTTACCGACATCATGAGTGCGAAACTAGTTCCTAGACATTCGGATTATGTCCATCCATACTAAAGGGAAAATTTCTTGATTTTAATAAAAATATTTAATCGGGGATATATCGTCCCGTTTGCATGGAGTTATCATCACTTTTCCATGCTGAAAAGTTACCTAGACCTATGGTCTGTACTGACAGAAACTTATTAACATTTGGTTGCGCCCTATCGCGCCTATACTGCAACCAATTCATTAAGAAAAGTATAACCATTTTAATCTGAATGCAAATCGATTTGCTAGTATCTTCATAAAATCAGACGAACTGTAAACTATTATCCCGTGTTTCCGAAAGTAAGCCTAAATAGAACACATTTCTGATTAAGATTTAGATTAAATTTTTTTTTTTTCATTTTGACCCTGCCTTTATTTGCGGAATACAACATCATTTAAATGTTCTCCAGAGTCGGATACGTTTGAGGTAAGTTTCGATGACTTTTCTGCATATTGCGTGCAATAGCGCGACCATAACTTGGCGGATGTGTGTTTTTAAAGCATCAAGCGCTTGAACAAATCCAACGACGAGATATTGTACGATCTTAGTGGCTAGCCCAAGTAAGCATTTTTGAAATTTATACAGTCATTGAACTTTTCTGTCAATAAATCAATTGCGTCACGGGACGTATGGCCAATAGTTGGCCAATTGCGTTGAAACCACATATCATCCAAGTCGAAATCATCGAAGTCGGGTCCCAAAAAATTGACAATCACGTTTCGGTTGCGCCCTCCATGGAGAATAATTGCAATGCTTTTCTCATCTTCAAAAAAGACATTTTCAGCCCAAACATCTTTCAGGGACAGCAGACGAAATCTCTTGACTCTAAAAAGTCAATTTCCCTTACTTACGAAGCTATTTAACCGAAACTGGGCTTTATCTTATATACACGAAACGTAGCCCGAATGAGCCCATCATTCTTGTAACCCACGTGAACAGTTTTTATATGTTTTTCAACTTAATATGCTTTCGCGACAGTTTGGCACACAGTTAAAGTGTCAAAGTTAATTTTAGTGGGAATCTGAAGACGTTTTTAAAAAAAAAAAAAACCAAGAGGTCTCATTTGAGAATTCCCTATATAAATAAAACTAATTTGCTTCATCTGGAATTTCGTGATACCTTGGCGAACACGTTCGTAATTATTGAAAATATGAGTAGCCGAGTAGGCAAAGGTTCTCGATTAACAGCCCAGTGGGTTCAAATCTCAAGAGCAGTAGAGTTTTCAATAAAGCCGGTAGTCTTAGATATTAGTGCTTTAAGACGTTAGTCTTAGCATTTGTTTCTTTGGCTAAAAATATTAATAATAAAAATAAAAGCAACTTACAAATTATGGTAGATATCGATCTAAAAGTTGAGTACAAATACTTACCATTTCACGATTCAGTGTAAAGATAGTCCGATCCGAATAGCCCGGACAGACACTTGATTAACAGTTGGTTATTAAAATACTGCGCGTAATTTATGAGAATATTCGCTTAAGCCGGCGGATATCCAAAGTTCGTCTAAGTTCTATGCATTTATTCTTAATTTAACCTTCATAAGTCTTCACCGGGTTATAACGGGTATATTTACAATCTTCGTATATGATCCCTATATTGGTTGATAAAGTTCATAGTTTGCTTGTATTTTCTACCGATAATTCGAGTCCGTTTAACACGCATTTTATCGCGTTGAATGGATTCTTCAAAGAACGTGTTTGGCGTTACACGTTGAAAAACACACGACTAAAACGGAGTGAATTGATTACAAGGGCAACTTTCGTATTTTCATTTTTGAAAATGGATTGGCTACAACAAGACTTTAAAGGTATTAGAGAAGCACAGTGCAACAAGGATCATATCCGGTTACATTATAAGCCTCAATTCAGTGATGAAAATGCCACCAAAACCAGAGATCTAATATACGACGATCCTCGATCGATTAAAGATCTTGAAAATATTATTAATAGATAATCGAAATTCAATCAAATGAGAGTAAAAGGGGCTAGAGTGGTCCGGAACTCAGCTGTGCTAATGCAGTAAAAATGTCTGCTCCTGTAGGTTCAAAAAAGCCAGATGTTTCTACTAAAGGTAATGAATCTTCTCCCCGCAGAATGAACAATGCTATCTAACCTATTCTGACGAACAATAATGACTGTGAACTAGTTGTAGTTTCACCACCGAAGTCAACATCTCTCTGTAGACTTGGATGGATACTGTAGGACCGAGCAGGATTTCCTATTTCAAGGTTACCCTAGGTTACCCTAGAGATATTTGAACAGGCTTTAAAAAAATCCTTACGGTGGCGATTCTCAAGACACTTATAGTCAGGAAAAATCCAAGAATGCCCATCGCATCCGTACCCTTCACGTTTACTGGTATTATCGGAGCTTATCCTCCAAGAAACCAAACATGCCTACCATTTCTGAATGCTTCTCAAAAAAAGTGAGTGAGAGGAATGAAATCCCAACTTCGTTATGTTTTCGAGTTTCAAAGTCTTAATGTGAACTCCAATTAATAGCGTTTGCGGAAACCTGATTGAAATCTCAAAAATAATATTCTCAAAATAATGCCAAATTTTTATGCGTAGTAATGAGTGCGCTGCTTTATGACATCTTTAGGATCTTTATCACTTCTCTAAATTTTCCTTTTTGATTATTGGGAAAAATCTTCAAAACTCTTATAGGTTTTCTAACCATAACCATGCCTTTTGAGTGTCCAATGCGTTCAGTATTATTGGTGTACGTATGCCCTCTTTTCAAATCAGCGAACTCTCGATAAATTGTTGTGTTCGACAAAAAGCCTAACTATGACACTTTTAAAAGCAACGTTGACTTTGGCTTTGACGCCTTTGTCCAGCAAAAGAACGGTTTCGTGAGGTTAGTCACTGAAAGCGCTGTATGTGATTGTCCCAGAAATTAATGACCGCTGCATTAATTGCCCATTTGCAGGCCTAAGTAAGCAATTGTTAAACTGTAATCTCTCCATGTGACCAAATTATCTTTGAGTCGATTTTACCCCAAAAATAAAAGAAAGCCCGAAATAGAAACGCGTAAGACTTCGTAGTAAATGCGAACGCTAGTGTCGCGGAGTTGCTACGAATGATGAAAATGGACACTGTACAATGTCCGAAGAGTAAGACATCATGGTACATGAATCGGTAAATTGGGAGGTAAAGTTAAATCCACCCAAAGTCACGATATCCACATTTTTTAGCATAATGACGTTCGTAGGTATATGATAATATTCGCCCAAGGACTGAACTGGAAGGTACTGTTCTCCGACCTGTGTTCTCTCGACATTGTTCATTCCAATTGACAGCAATTTCATTGATTGACTCTTTAAACAGGCTTTCCATTGTTATGCCGATACCCAGAAAGTGGATCCTTTTGTCGATAAATAGTCTCATAATTTTAGTGTTCCGTTCCAGATGAAATTCGTACATTGTCAAAAATGCAATACCTCTTACTATCACGTACGAAATGACGTTTCTTTTTCGTGAAAAAAATATTTTTATACCTAGTCAGAATCGGAGGAGTTCGTGCATGGTATATAAAATTCTTGTTATACTTCACCTTTGAATTCGCAGATGGTCTGGATGCATTTGGCCCGTTTCACGACGAACAGGAATGGAAAGGAAGTTATGATGCACTTAAGTGTGGAATAAATTAATGTTTTACTCACTTACAACAAGAAATTGTGCAGACATCTGCCTAGTTTTGATTAGGCAGTGCTATAGGGCATCTGCTATAGCGTATAGTGAAGAAGAAGACGTTCACTGATCACAAGTTCAATCGTAGATTTTAAACACTAACTTAGGCTAACAATTCGTGACAATGACTCGTGTAGGATAGAAAACCGATAGGCCTAAGCGACTGCACTATCCATATCAGTTCGACATTCATCCATTAATTTGATTTATTTCATGTGTCCTTTGAAGTTATCCGTCGTAAAGTCCCGCTGTTTTCGCGATTAATAAAATAATGTGAAGTGAAACTTTTCAGCTCAAAACACTTGATTTAAGTATAAAGACGATTGGCTTTTTTCTTTGAAATGTTTTTTTCATGTATTTGGTAAACGATTAAAACAACTAATCATAAAAATATTTTACTACATTTACAACATAAATGTTGAACTTAGAATACGAAATGAAAACTATATAACAGAACGATATAACGATAAGTAAGAGGGAAGAACCGTGCGGGGGAATTAAAGAAAATCAAAAAATAAAAATTGATGATGTGAAACTAAGTCGAATAAATTAAAGGTGTAAGCTACGTTGTAAGCTTAAGAAAACATGTGAAAGTCTTATTACCAACCATGACCATGTCCGTAGCTCTCTTCGTGATGACCGCCGTGACTAATTACTTTAACAATTTTAACTTCGCCGCCACCATGACCATAACCGCCCTCATAGCCGCCATGACCGTATCCATGACCATCTTCATGAACAACTTGAACATATTTAACGTCTCCGCCATGATAACCGCCGCCATAACCACCACCATGACCGTAGCCTTCATCATGGCCATGTGAGATAACTTTAACAATTTTTACATCCTCATAATTACCGTGATCATGATGATCGTCATAATGATAATCAGAGCTATAGCCGCCGCCATAACTACCGCCGCCGTTGAATAAACCCAAGAAACCGGCTTGAGCTGCAGCCAAAATTCCCAAAAAATATAAACAAATCTAGAAGAAGAACTGTGTTTATAAACTTCTTATTCATCGTTAAGATCCCGATTGTATATTACCTTCATTTCGATGCTATTTCAATGATAATTATATTCAAAGAGACGTATAAACGATATTAAGCCTGTTGAAGATGCTTGTAGATAGCTTGCTTTCGATTAACTAATAACTTTGATTAGTTTGTTTTCGACTTTTATAGTTAGTTAGTCATCTATAACATAAATCTATCTAAGGGAGAAACGTTAACTGATGCCAAGTTAAGTTAAATAGTATTTGATTGACCAACAAACACGACGACGTTGACTGCAAAATTACTTAATAAAGTTGGAGTGACTTCTTTGTGTTTTTGTTATATATTTGAAATACTGATCGGGAACTCATTTGGTTATAATTGAATATTCCTAAGATCTGTGTTGAAATTACAAGGTCAGACACTCAGAGATTATAAATAAGATAAATCTTGTAATAATGTCGGTTGGAAGCACAGGTAGTAATAAACGATAAGCAAAGCTAAAGATCGTATAACATTGAACAGTGAAGAAGAAAAAGAAAAATTTTAATAACAAATTCGCCAATAAACTAAATGATAAAAAAAATTTCTCCCATAACTAACTAATGCAATAAATTATATCACCGATAACATATTGCATATATTTCTAAGATATGCTTACCTGTAAAATTTACCTGTAAGCAATTTCGCAGAATGAACAGATAAGAAAGTTATATTCGATGTGGGCCGAAGCCCGCATATCCACCACTATGTTTTTCGCATTCTACTCTCCTAGCTCTATTATTTGATACCCATATCGCTTGTATTATTAAAGAAAAATTAATCGCGGCATCATTTTTAGGCAGATAATATACCTGCCTTTGAGGAGTGTACTAAATAGTTTTAAACGTTTTGTCTTGTTTGCCTTATGGTAAGCAAGCATTAAACTTCAAAAAAGTGAAAAAAAAATTACAATTTAATTACTCGTAACATTGTGTGGACACGATCGATTGATTCCATTTTTGTTACAAAAAACTGAGTTGCGTTCAGTTTACGCTCTTCTGCGCGCATCTGCTCTGATCAATTTGACTCATTTTTTTAAACCGATCTGCGTGCAGACACTTCCAATGTTTCTACCTAATTTGAAGTCGATATCTTCATTTTTGCGACCAGGAGAGTCCCAACAACACACAGACGGACGGACATCGCTAAATCAATTGGGAATTTCACGCTGATCAAGAATATATACACTTTATAGTACAGTAGTAGTAGTATACTCTGAAGTTTCCTTTTGGGTGTTACATACACTATGGGGAAAAACAAAATGAGGATATCCCCTTCTTTCAGTGGTGGGTATAAAAATAAGCTGAACAGAAACAAAAAAAAAAAAAAAGAAGAAAAGTTGAGTGCGAGCAGAAATACAACGGAGTTGAAGAACACTCCTCCTGGTTGTGAAACTCAAGTATTTATAACAATTTTACTTGAAGCGAATCATCAAAGAGTTGTTGTTAATAGTCAGCGTGTAAGCAGCAGACTGATAATCCTGCATGGATGCAGGAGATCATAAGTTTTTCATGAAAATTATTGAAATTTTCATTTTTTATTTATTAAGCTTTCATTCCACTGGACATATACTGTCGCACTTGATCTTCGAAATTCATTCGAGTACGCATGTGCTGAGTTTCAAATAACGGATGACGGATGATGGTTAAGTCGAAACATCATAATTAGTGCAACGTCTGGCACTTTTGAAAATTTTTGCATTTCAAAGTCAAATTCTGAATGAAAATATCAATACTCGGTGAGATAAATCAAGTTTTCCCATTCACAGAATAAGGAAAGTTATCCCCGATATTACGTGAAGAACAAGCAAGAACCGACTGAGGCCCTCACAAGAGAACACATGCTCTATGCAAACCTGCTTGAATGGTCTTGGAATGTTACATTCGCTAGAGTGAATTTAGTTTGCTGAAGTAAATAAAGTTTTCCCATTCACAGAATAAGGAAAGTTATCCCCGATATTACATGAAGAACAAGCAAGAACTGACTGAGGCCCTCACAAGAGAACACATGCTCTATGCAAACCTGCTTGAATGGTCTTGGTAAGTTACATTCGTTAGAGTGGATTTAGTTTACCACTAAATTTTCAAATGATGAATTTGAAAAGGTTTAAACTCGCTTTAAAGCAAAAACAAAAATACACACATGAATTCAAATGCAAATGTTCTTAATAGTTAGGCGGAAACTAAAAAAAACTATTCATAACATTTTGGCATCATTTTAGCCTCAGTTTACGGTGTGCGGTATAATGAGAAGAAGGGAAATCTTCAATGAATTATGATAATTATCTCCGTCTATTGCGTTTCTTGTTTTTTCTTTCTTCTCTATGACCAGCCGGTCGGTGGATATTCGCTACACATGTAGCAGACATGGTGTTGTTCTCGAAGGGCTATAGGTATCGAGAAAGAAAAGGAGAGAGGAGAGTATTTTTCAGCGGGCACATCTGGTGCGATGGGAAAGACCGCTGCTTACGCAAGATATTCGATTGCAATATATTGGTAGTCGTCAAACGTCGACGACAATCGTAAGATCCCAACGATGTAGCGTTTTCGACACCCAGCAATAAACTCCCCATTCCATATATATATTTATATCAGGTCGTCGAGGATGACACTTGTAGTTTACAATTTCGCCAACTTTGAAAGCTTGTTCCTTGACAATGACTTAATACTTTACCGTTTTGTTTTTTTTTTTTTTTTTTCTTATGAAGTTACATATGTTGCCCGTAGAAGTAAATTATTCCAAGCTCCAAAAAATTTTGTTAACTTTTTTTCAAAACTATTTTTTTGTTTTTTGATAATGGATCGGTCGGAGATTCGTACTGTCATGAACTATGAGTTCTTACGGGGAACTACGGCATCGCAGACCGCGCCAAACCGAATAAATAGTGCATTTGGTTCTAGTGTAACTACGCAGCAGACAGTAGTAATTTGGTTTGCTAAACATTTCACATTGATAACTTTGACCTCGCCCAGAATCAATAGTGACGTCAATAGTGACGTACTAAAGGTGAACAAACTTCTTATGAATTATCATTAAAATTGGATGTTTGCAAACACACAATGTTAACTCATTTAGCTCAAAGCGGGAAAGTAAAAATGTGGATAACTGGGTTCCCCATGAACTGAACGAAAAAGAGAAATAGAAAAGAGTTCGGAAGCCTGTTTGGTGTTGCTTTCTCGTCACAAACCTGATCAATTTTTGAAGCGAAAAATCACTTGTGATGAGAAATGGATTCACTATGACAATCGCAAACGTTCAGCGCAGTGGTTGGACAAGGATGTATCACCAAAACATATTCCAAAGCGTAGTGTTCATTGGAAGAAGCTGATGATGAGTGTTTGCTGGTTTAGTGCAGGTGTGGTCGATTAAGATTTTATGACACCAGGCTCATCAGAAATATACTCTAACGATCTAGATAACATGATGCTAAAACTTAACGAAGAACAGCTCAGATTGTTCAACAGATCGATTCCTATCTTATTGCAAGATAACGCCAGACCATACACACTGGGCAAATGATCGTGGCAAAACCGCAGGAATTGGTGTTGGAACTTCTTCATCATCCAGATCTAGTTCCCACTTGCTACCACGTTTTTCGCAATTTGGACAACTTCTTGAGAGGAAAAAATTTCAATTCCGATAATGCAGTAAGACTGGCTTTCCACGAATTCATAGGAATCCAGTGTGCCAGGGTTTTGTACCACCGGCCTGAACATGCTGCTGGCACAAGTGTGTAGACTATATGGGCGGATACTTTGATGAATAAAATAATTTCTTATATCAGCTATCAGCTATCAGCAAACTTTGCCTTCTTTTTTCTTTAGTTTCAAAGTTTCATCTTTGACGACCTAATAATTAAGAATAGCTAGATTGCTTTGCAATTTCTCACAAAGCATTTTATTAAGCGTTCTTCTTGTTTCACTCACGCACTTAGCTCCGTACATGTGCGCAGCCCTCGTAATACGAACAAATAAGAAAGCTACGCTCGCATTAGAGCATTCTATGGCCTGCACTTACGATATCAGTATTAAAATCAATATCTCTTATATAGGGCTGCAAGTTACACATTATTGCTTATGAGATGTGTAGCATGTCCAAAATCGGATGTCAAATGGGATATGTGAACAGCATGCTAAGAGTGAATATGCCAAGTATTTGGTAGACGACAAACAAGCGGAGAAAATTAGATTGATTCAGCATTTTGCGGTGAAGGAAAATACTTATCTCCTCTTTCAGGATGTCACAAATGAAAGGACCAAAAGAGTAGACTTTTTTTATATCCACCTTCTTCGATACTGGATGCGAAACAGCGATACAAAGAGCACATGTAATATAAAAGAAGCGAAGCTTTAAACTAATACTGCAGATACTGCGCAGAAGAACTGCATCTGACTTTTTCGCCTTAAATGAAATACACGTTACGAGAAAGTGTACCAATTATACAACAACAAAACAATATAAGTTACACGATGACCGCAAGTTTACAAATTTTTAAACTTTTTGATAAAATGAGTAAAAACGATCGGTAAGAAAACGAGGGAAGAGTGTTACTAACTTTTAGAAAAGACTCTTACACTCTTTACGAGTCTCACTACAAAAGGTGAACACTAAATGCTAACTCAAACATTGTAATCATCCTTCAAGCTTGAGCTTTGCTCTCCCTCCTTGGCTGTACAGCAAGTAATGCGATCTTTTTGAAGAAAAGATATTCAGTTTTCCATAAGAGAGATGGCCAAGTTTGACGCTCGTTACGAATTGCCCAGTTCGGCTTGCCTCGTTACGCAAGCGCAGCTTCGCTTCATAAAATCATTTGTATGAATTCGCGCGACAATTAGTCATAGTCGGTTGTCGTAATTGCGTTCCATGTTAAAACCGGGAACGTTGACTTGAATAACGGCGTCAATGTTGTTTGTTAACGAAAGAGGGCGCATTCAAATGCAAATCATTCTTCGCTTCACATCATCACGATCGATCTATTCATTTGACATCACAGCGTACGTCGAGCCTGTTAAGATTCTATTGTGATGACAAAACGTTTCTGTATAAATGCGCTCTTGAAAATTTCACATCAATTCTATTAACACGAAATCATTAGGACGAGTGAAAGACGCAGCGATTGCTATAAACAAGGCACTCTGTTTTTTGCTTATCACAATTATAGTTTGGTAATATTATTGAAGCATAGTTAGATAGATGCCTTCATGACTGAGCGAGCGATACATTTAAGTTGATTCCGTAAAGAAGAAAAAGAGCAGGTTTTCCGACATGATCGATCCCAAGAGGTAAACAAAGGAAATGCATAAGAAAGCTAAGAATATAAGGGAATGCGTTTTGCATTTGTCGAATGAACAGCAGTAAGTAAACAGTTCATAATAATTATCGGGAAGAAGATAGTGAACGTGTATTCATAATTTTATTTAACGTAGACCCGCGTCCTACTTCAACGACTGAGTTATTACAACAAAGGTAAATGCCCTCAAAAAGAAGACTGTTACAGTTTTTGTTAAATTGATTTTTAAATTAAATTAAATTTATTTCATTCAGTTAATCATGCCGATAAATCTTTGTATTTCTTTTCTCCTCACAATTATATGCTGTTTAGCACTTTTTTAAAATCATTAAAATTTCATAACGAATCGTTTTTTAATAAATTATAACGACTTTTAAGTTTCTTTTTATAGGTCAAGTTTATAGCTTCAACTTTAATATTTACAACATCTTGTGCGTGTGTGTGTGTGTGTGTGTGTATATGTGTGTTTATGAACTAATATGATAGGCAAATTTATGAAATAAAATTCAAAAGATAACATAAAGTAATCGAAAGAGTTAAAGTGTGAAGATTATGAATTCATTATTAAACACTTATAACGATTATTATATGCATTATTATGCATTATATATGTATAATTATTAATTTTTAAAAATCGTTGACATTTTCTACTGTCTTCTTTATGGATTGACCTTAAGACAAATTTTAAAACAAATGCTTAAACGTTTTTTTAGTATATTTTATATTTTATATATATATATATATATATATATATATATATATATATATATATGTATGCTTTTTTTTTTGGGCAAGCTAAAAAAGGTCATTAATTTTAACACAAACAGACGAAGGAAATCGTTGGCAGTTCAGATCGAATATTTTGAAACCCTCCGCGTGCTTGGTGTATATATAATACTACTATAGTATATATAGTAAAAATAATTTAGTGTCAAAAACCAGAATATTAGTCAAATACTCCCCGCTTTCCTATATAACAGTGAAAAAAGTTTTCAAATAATCGCCATATTTGTCAAATACTGCTCCCTTTACCTTATACCTTGGAAATATTTAAATACGAAAACCAGCATTTTAGTCAAACACTTTGGTATATATTCAGGAAATAGCAATCTTTTGTCTGCCATTTCTGTATCGACTCCTGTTAAATCATTTAGAAGTTCGTCGGATGAATGCCCTTCTTTGCCTTGGTTTAATGGACATCTTAGGAAACTGAGAAATTAAAAGAACAGACGTTCTAGAAAGTACAAACGCAGTGGTTTATCGGTTCACTTGGTCAAATATTTATCTGGCAGCTGTGACTTTAGATCTCTAAAAAATGAATGTTATGCTAATTACAGATATAGTATGAAAAATAAAATTCTGATCCTGAAAATTTTTGTAAGTTTGTCCACTCGAAGCGGAAGATCATGGGTTATCCGCTGGTCATGTTGGTTATCAGAGTTCAGAGGCGTCACAGGATCTTGAGATAGCCAAATCATTCGACATATTTGGACCCCAAATACGCAATGAGTAAACATGGGAAAAATTATACTTTTTTCAATTTCACAAAATCCATATCAAAACGAATTATTATTGGCTATTACCCTAGTACAGCTGTAATGTAAAAGTAATGTAATTAAAAGTTTATTCTAATATTTGCTCAATTGATTTCTCATTTACCGCAATGCGCACTTATGCATAAAACTTGTTTACTTAAGAGAAACTATGTCAGTACTTAACTTGTTTTCCCCAATCTTTCATTAGCCGCACATTTCTTTGTCTTGCCAGCATTTTGTTTATTCAAATCGTATTTATATCCTATACGCTCTTCTCATACAATAAATTAATTTAATTCTTTTCGTTTTCGAACAAGTCGAAGAATTTCTTTATCAGCCTTTTCCTATCATCACCCAACCATCAACACATGAAAAATTCGGCGGCAATTTGCAACAGGATATCCAGCGATACCCAGTAAACGAAAATAAGAGGATAATGTACTCATACTACAATAAATTGTTCGTTTATTGACTTTACGAACTAAAAGGGAGACGAAATGAAATGTGTTAAAGTGCGATAAAGAGAAGTTTATGTCTCTTGGGTACTAACAAAAATTGTTTAAGATGATAGAAACTAAGCAAAAGAGGATTACAATACCTTTTATATAAACCAGAGTTAAAAAAAAAAACAAAAAACACAACCACCCACGGTACCAGCTTTACAATAGCAAAATGCATATAAAAAATAGATAGTGATTTTTTTAACAGGGCTGTTATTCATAAAAACACAATTCAATTTTCGTACAAAAAAAGCTTTTCGCAAAAATGTTAAAAAGCTTCCACCATTTTCTCATCAAATGCTTCATAAATATTCTATGGTGTTGCCAGCACTATACAAGCTAGCCGCCATTTCACATTGGCGGCTGTAAAATACACAAAAATAAACTATAATTTAATTAAATTATATAGCAAATTAAGAGCAAAAGCAAATCACAAATTTTGTACCACACTAAATAGCGATAACAGAGGGAATATTTTGGAAATTACCAAAAACTTGATGCGATACAATGCGACTCTGTTACGTTACATGCATTATTATCGCGAGCTTTGGATCGTATGAAAACCACATTGTAAAGCTCCACCATCTGTGCAAAAGTATTGATTTGTTCATACATTTCTTGAAGCAGAACCGGCAAAATTTTAGTAGGTCCTTCTGGTTAAAATTTACAATATTTAATCTCACTTCTTGCATTGATTGCTTGGGCAGTTACTGTGCGTATGTATACATAGGGGAAAAAAAGTTTTTAAATATATTTTTGTAGTATACTTTACGTTGTTAAGGGAATTGGCAGCACTACTTCCCAGTGCCGTTCGTAGTAATGAATGACAAACGCAACGATATCCAGAAGCGACAACTTGCATGAGTTATGATCAAAATACAATCCAGAAGCGACAACTTGCATGAGTTGTGATCAAATATAATCCAGAAGCGACAACTTGCATGAGTTAATAAAGATTCTGTATTAATTATTAGTATTTTTCTTCTTTTATAGCTAAGAATTTTATTGAAACATTTTAGAAATTGGAAAAATTAGAAAACGGATAAAGCAATCTTATTGTATTGTATTCGATAGGAATGACTTTAAGGTATTTATCTAAAAAAGGTCCATATTTATACCCTATACTACACTTGCAGCGCAAGGGCACATAAGGATTTGCACGGATGTATGCAGATGTATTCAGAAGACTTTGAGCTAGAGTCACCTGTTATTAGCAAGTGTTTCTGAATCGGTCTAGTCTTGTTAAGCCTCTAACCATCTGTCGTCTGTGTTTCTTATTTTCTTGTGTTCAACGCACTCAATCCACAGAACGACATTGAAAATGCTTGATCGAATTGGACCACTTTTTCGATTACTTCTCATATAACGCCTAATTTCGAAAACTCATTATGTAAATATCTACGAAATAGTGTAGGGTACTTTATGTAATTTTTCACTTTTCTTCGCCATATGATTTCTGCATATACGCACAGAAACACAAAGTTTGAAGTTTATGCGATGCGTGCGATATCTGAGAGAAATGCCATCGAAATTTCGAATAATGATGACTTGAATAAATATATTGTCCAAGCTGCATCGGAAACCGAACAGTTAGCAATGATATAAAATTAATGTGTTTAGATAATCATTTTTCCAAGTCTTCCCGAAGCTTGCCGGAATACAGTGCAAAGGAATTTTATAAAAATTAAACCAGGGAACTGTTCCTTTCGGGCGACACGATTTTCACGCATATTCTTGCTTTGGAGAGAAAATTACTGCTAGACATGTACGTTATATTTAATGGTATTATATCTACCTTATGTCTTCACCAAGACGGTTTTCTAGTCTCTGAGAACTTTATTAACTATCTCTCATTATATGTTCATAGGAAATCAAGTTTTTTATCCAAATTAAGAGTACCATCACAAAAACATAAAAAGTATTCTTGTCGATTCTTGACTTTTTCCTATTGAAGAATAAAATAGAGAATAAGTTCGTCACTAATTTGAAGAGACTTCAAATTCTGTAAGAGAAAGTAAGAACAGTAAAGTTGGGCAAGTTCGGCCTTTAGATACCCCACATTATTTCGATTAGTGTAATTATTCACTCGTTTGGTGATACACCAAAAACGACACATTATTTTAACGAAAGGTCCCATATTGGGGAATGCCTAAAACACCAGACAACGCCATCCCCATTTCGCAAACTAAATTTACTTCCCAAAAATTTTATCTTTACCTTTATATGTGATGGTATCCAAAAAATGGACCTACGTGGTTCAATTCGGCAAGGTTGATTTCTTTGTCAATTTACGATTATGAACAAATTTTGACTATGAAATATCGAAAATTATACTCAGTTTTCGTACGAATGGTTATATGAGAGGGGATTCAAATAATTGCTACATCCGAACTAAATTTTGCATACTAATTTAAAGTGTCGAAATACTCAGCTACTTTTGTCGAGAAGTTTTAAAAATAAAACTTTATATGGGGAGTGTTCGGAAAAGTGAACCGATCCGAGTGATTTTCAATAGCATTTGTCGTTTGGTTAAAGCATGTCAGTATATGAATGATTCTGAATCGATTGGTGTAGTAAAAGATGAGCGAACCTTAAGTCCTTATGGTTGTTAAATACATCCGCACGAACCTAATAGACCCTGGTAGGGTATAAAAATAAAAAGTCTTTCGCAAATACGCAAATATTCTTCTGTAAGGATGCAAGGATGCAAAAGCACAAAAACTTTTCTAGAATTCCTTTATATACGACCGTTGCGTGTTTAGGAAAATTAAAATTATTAGCCCTTAACTATATAATCTGTCTGTAGCCGTAGTAAGTCTTGATCAAACTAATTGTTATGCTCTGCTTGGTTTTTTTTTCTTTCTTTTTTCGTTTCTATTTCACTCTAAACTAAACTCAGACTAAAATAATGGACATTTTGAAGCACTCTGTTACGAACAGCTGTTGGCTGCCATTTTATTCTATTATGCTATTCCTTAATGCTTTCATTTTACCTTAAAATTTAATCGCGGTGTTCGACAACTCTTAACGAGTTAAGTTGCACGTTATAGGAATGGTACAAAGCAGAAAAAGAAGAATAACAACAAAATAGTGTACGAGTGCTCGAGCAGAGAGCAACAAATAGCAACAATTGTGGTTAACAGTCGTTTAAGAAAATGAGAGACAGACTGCGACGTTGTTATTATTATTATTATTATTGAAAATGCTATAACAATATTTCTAATAATCATTTATATTTTTATTTTATTTTTATTTTATTTTATAAATTTATTTATTTCCTTTTCATTATGATTTTAAGTTTAAAAAGAAATCTTCATACAATGCATTCGTTCTCCCTCTTTCACGTTTCTTACTATTCCGCACTCTTTGGTTATATTATTCTTCGAGGATATATATATGTGGATATATATATATATATATATATATATATATGTATGTAAATGTTAAATGTTTTTCTAATGCATCCGTGTTTCTGAGTTTCTCTTACGAAGAAATGGAGTCACTTCTTCTTCGATTGTAATCAAAATAAGAGCATTCATTACATTAAAAGTTCATTCATAAACAAGTTGAGTAGAGTAGAAGAAAATCGAGTTTTTTCATATTTTTTTTTTTTTTTTTATGTTTATATTGTTTTCACATAACCACCATATGGAAACGGGACAGAATTATTTAAAAAGAAAAATTTGTAATAATCATACAAATTTAGTAAAGTGATGAATTTAAAAAAAAAATTCTTTAAAGCAATTTATACTTAAAATGTATGCGAAAGTGATGTCATTTGTTAATGAATATGAAGGAAATATTTTAATATGTATTGTGTGAAAAAAATATAATAAACATTTATTCCACATATAAATATATATCTACATTTATGTATATATATATATATATATATATGCATATATACATATATATAAAGAAATGATCCAACAACGGAAAGAATTTCATGCTGAAAATTTTATTTAGTTAAAC
>CCAG010016624.1:0-62418 GCA_001077435.1 Glossina morsitans morsitans | reverse complement strand
GGAGAAATTATTTGGCAGAAACAATTCGTATATACTTTAGATAGGGCATACGCGCACCATACTTACATGAGTATATCCAGTGTATAGCGATATATATATTTTCCGCGTCACACACACACACGTCATCTCTAAGAAAAAAATGCATATCATTTTTAAAAAGTGGCCATCGTTGGACGATGCCTGTCAGTCGTCATCATGTCACTCCAATCGTTTGTGCACGAGTTACAGTGGGTATGATACAGTGGGTACTTTTGTTAATTTCAAAATAGTGAAAATATCCAAATTTCCTCTAAATCAGTTAAGTCAGCTTGACGGTGGTTTGCTAATTTTAAATCAGCTCGTTCGGACACCGATTACAACAAAAAATTCCAAAAAAAATCTTAAAAATTTTTCCCGATAATGCAGAAGCGAAAGAAAGATAGAAAGTAAGAATTAGCTAACATCTTAAAGATACGAAATGGTAGTGCATTCACTAGTTGGCATCACAGTTTTCGCGGGGATGAGCTCTTCTCAAAATGTGTACCGCGTTGTACACTCACAGTGTAGAATATGTGCTGTATCACAAGAGAACGACTGCAGAGTCAAAATTACATGAATTGAGATTCGAAGTGCTGCTACCGCATTTTTGATATCTCGAAACTGAACCCTATGTTAAGGATCTTAATAAATTGCTCTGTAAGAAAAGTATTGGTTAGAGAGTTTTCGGGTTGATTATCGCTTTCTTCAAGGACCTTATTTTATCCTGGCGATTGTTCACCAATATATTAACTTTAGAAATCTATTGTATATCGTACATATATATATATATATATATATATACGTTTGCTCAAAAAAATGATTTATGCTTCTTCACAGCTTTCATATTCACTCATTTACACGCATCATCATCCAATGCATTTCCATAGTCGTGTACCATTCATTAATATCGTGAAATTTGTGTGCCTCTTAGAGCGCCATAATATACAGGATACAAGATTTATATTTATATTTAGTTAAAGTCCCTATATATATATATATATATATGCCTTTTTGAAAGTGTTATTCGATTTTCTAACTTTTCGGTTATGATGGATGAATACAAGAATTTACTTCCCGTAACAATTTCTGTGTATGCATTCATTATTGATTCCCTTTTTAAAAAGAAGAAGAGTTAGTTTTATATCGTTTCGTTACTTCTTCATAATTTTTTTCTCTAACGAGTGAAAACAACCAAGTACAAGCTCGATTGCCGTCTATTCTCTTTACAAAATCGCTCTGCAGCTTCTGTACAAAGCTCTGTAGCACACAGTATTTATTTATATTTTTCTGTCCTCGTTTTGGTTTTCAAAATTTTTTTTAAATTTCAAACGAAATGTTTATTCCGTCTCAATTGGTATGGGAAGAAAGCAAGCAGGTAAGAGGTTTAAAGAGAATTTGCGCAAAAAAAATATGTGTATATTCAACTTTCTTCCTAATAATTTCATACTTATGCCTATTTTATATATCAATTCAACATTTCAAGGTTTAAGCGAAAAAACAACAAGAAGAAGAAATAGCGCGGTCGCTTCGAATTGAATCGAAAATTCCGGAATCCGGAGACCGTTGTAAAAAGGACGAGTTAAACATTCAAATTTGTCGAACTTTATTAGAATCTGGTATTGGGCTGCTGTGAAAATTTATTGTCTTATTTACCGAGCCAAAGAGAAACAAGTCAACGAAGAGTAGGTAGGTAGGTGTACCGCAACATCAACATTAATGTTCTTATCTCAAAAAAAAGTTTCGTTTATACAAACTATTTGTAGTAGTAGTAGTATTAGTAGTTGAGCGTGCACGTAAGACGGAGAAAACAAAAGAGTAACGTTGTGCATAATTTTGATTCTCCCGATCTGATTACACGATCTTTGCGATTATCAAGAAAAATATATTTTGGTAAAAGGAGTAAACATTAACAGTTTTGATAAAAGGACTAACGGCATTGAATGTGAGCTTCTTTCGAGTAAATAATTTACAGAAATGAGTAAGAAACGGCATTGAAGTAGAAGTCCTTTTAGATTAGAAGTCGTTCGCTTCAGCTACGCCTCTAATGTTATTTCTTCATACTTGTTATCTTATCCTTCCACTCTCGCTCTCTCCTCTCACTGGTAAGTTAGCGTTGCGTACATTTCTCGCAATAGTATTGCGAGTACATGCTATGAAAATTTCCATTTATCCTTAAGTCTCCTTGTAAACCATTGATAGTCAGTAGTCATCTCACGAGAACAGTCATAGTCTATATAAGTTTAGAGTTGACCCTGTGTTGAGCTGCGATCAATGGATCCCGTCGTGCTTAACGGTTGGAAAGCCATCCGCTTCTTGCTGTAAACTCGAATGGAATAAAGACATTTTTTTAAAGTAAAGATTTTTAATCCTTTATTTCGGTTTTTTTTTTTGTACCAGTCTGTGAAAACTTTTACAGACGGATACTAAGCAGAACTATTGGCAATTGTAAAAGCAGTGAAAGTGTTTCGAGTCCATATTATTGGAGGACATTTTAAATTTGGGATAATCACGTTTATGTTCATCCTTTAATGAGATTCCGAGTATTTTTTATTTATCTTTCTCTATGAAAAGGTGCTTGCATTAATTTTGAAAAGCGATTTCGTGCAAATAAAAATGATAAAGAAACGAGAAATACTAGAAACCAGTACCGTAACGGTCAAAATGAATGATTTTGAACCTTTTTCCTACTCACAATACCAATTCTCCATTTTTATATTATTGATCGCCAAAGCGAATCATGGAGCGCTCAACATTGCATTTTCAACATTCGTTGTTTTTGTTGTCCGCTTTGAAGAAATCTGCTATTGAAGCCCATCAAACCCTTTCTTAGCTTAGAAGCTTATGTTGGTTGTTGCTCCATCATATCTGATGATTTCAATTTCAATGCGAAAGCACGCCCTGGAGGAGCACAAAAAATTCGACTACAATGAATTGCAAGTCTTATTGGACGAAGACTCAGCTCAAACTCTTAAAAAGCTTTCGCATCGCTTAGCTTTTGATGAATCAACTATTTCTAGATATTTACACGTGATAGGAAAGATCGAAATGGAGGGCAGATGGCTACCACACGAATCGACTGAAAATGTCATTTCGAAAATCCCGTTTCAACATCGAGGTTTCATTGGTTGTCAGGCAAGAAAAAAACAAGAAGCGATTTCTGAGGCGTATTTTGACTAGCGATGACAAGCGGAAAGGCCTGCGATTCACTTCGACACCGGAAGCGGAATATCGATGGCCATAAAGTCTTGCTCGATGATTCGGCCGCTGCCAAAATCAATATCGCGTCTTCCAACGCGGTATCGCCATGTTCATGCATGTCCGTGCAAAGCAAAGTAAGTGCTTTTCTCAAGCGAAATTTGAAAATTCCCAAAATTGACCCAAGCCCCTAATACTTCTAAGTTGAAAGGTTTTAAACGAACCAATAACAATAAGAAGAAGACAAAAGAAGAGAAATAAAATTGTAATGTGTGTAAATTTTGTTCTTCTTCTTCTTCTTATTTTTTTTTTTTGAAAACATTTCAACAACATATCTTTTATTATTTACATTATATTTGAAACACATACATTTACATACAATATAGACCAATACTATAACAAAAATATTCTGTATATGTAACATTAACGTTATATGTATGTAGACTATGTAGACAAAATACTTACTTTTCCGTTTGCTTTCATCCTTAGTTTATTTTTACTTTCGTTAAGAACGCACTTTACATTTGCCTTCCCTGGGCCAGTTCGCCTAGTATTATAATATACGATCCTTACTATATTGTATTGCTATTATTATTATTAACTAAATGAGCAAATTCTTATTTTATATTCAAAATTGACTTTGTTCTATATGTTTAGCAGCGTCTGGATGCACTACCTTGACATAGTCGTCATTTCCTTCTTTTAACTCGGGTACCACTGATAAATGGAGATTGTTTATGCTTTCTGGCGTATCATTTGTACGGTTGCACGCATCGCTGTTCGTACGCAAGCGTCGAGCTGTTGATGATCGAGTTAAAATTGAAGATCGTATCGTCGATGAGCGTTTTATGCGATTCTTTCCATAGATTAATCGTCGAAATTCCATGCGAAAACGTGGATGTGTAGCAGCGTAAACATACGGATCTATACAAGCTGCTGTCTTACAAAATAGTGCAGGTATCATGGAGGCTATCGGCGTTAGATATTGCTCTTGACCGAAAACCCCCAGCATGGCTACAATCGAGTATGGCGTCCAAGCAACAAACCATAGTCCTATTATCAGAAACACAATTATCGCCAGTTTTTGTTCAGTCTTATTCTTGTCCCTATTTGACTGAATTCGATTTGCCGCAAATACGACCCTTAGGATGTAAAAATATGAAGAGCAAATTATTATTAATGGAATGCACCAGGCAGCGACGAAAAAGATAAACATAAATATGCGTGCGGAAATTTCTCGATTTAGATAATCGAAACTGCATGTTGTTAGGAAGCCTTCCGGTACGTAAATTGAAAGACCAACGTCAAGCGCTGGTATGATGCTGAACAGGCAACTGTAGCACCAAATGATCATAATAATAATATGGGTTCGCAGCTTGGAAGTGTAACGTAATGGATCTAAAGGATGGACAACCACATTGTAGCGATCTAAAGCGATTGCTGTTAAGGTGCCAATCGAAGCAGTGCCACTTAGTCCTCCCAGAAAGCCATAAATGCGACAAGCTGTACAAGAGAACATGGAAAAAAGGGATGGGTAACAATTGGAAAAAGTAAACCATTTGACTTACCTAATTCACCTAAGGCAGGTCCTCGCTTAAAATTATTATAAGCTGCAATGGGACATTTTAATAGCATTATCAAATCGCTAATCGCTAAATTGATGACCAATTTATTTGCCGGAGTGCGTAACGATTTGCATCTGCAATGTGTAGAAACCGCAAAAAACAAAAAAAAAAACACAAACATAAGCACTTTGCACACTGGCACATTAATAACGATGCGAAATGTATACTCGACTCTTCCGTTGAATGGCTGTAAGGAATGGCTTAACAATTTTCTCTTGAGTACGTCTATGTTTTAGATGGGACAGACCGCTCTTTTTAGTTAGCGCAAGGCTTAGTTTGGTCGTTTGAACTCCCTAGAGTGTAACAAAAGAGTTTGCTACCTGAGAGAAATCTTTTCGCCGAAAGATCAACTTATTCATCACGTACTTCGCAAAGACTGCTTGCGAAAGCGAGAGGAAGTTGTAGCCTAATCTTATTCCCCGTTGATTTCGAACTTCTTTAATATGTTAGCGGACATGTTTTGAAAATATTTATCTTTAGTTAAGAACCGTTTTTTCGAACAAAAATTACTTAAATGTGGCTCGACTGACGTAACACATGTTGAGTAGAGTGTTGAGGCTAAAAGCGATCAAAGCGATCGAAAGCTTTCAATATTTCAGCTAAGAAATCGTGTTATTGTTGATTACAATGACATTCGACTGTAGAAATGTCACGTAACGTGTAAAATGCACGATTCAGTCTTCTGCAGACGCAGCGAAAGATCCACTTCAAAGAAAGCATTTACAATCTGCGAAGAAAGAGCCTGAGGAATATTATTTGATTGTTAAAAGGCATTCCTAATGGCGGGATCTTATACAACAAATTTATTCTAACGTAAAAACATGTCCATAATACATTCAAAAATATCGAACGCGCTTTCCCGGTCAAGTAAGTTGCTTTAGTCAAAAATGCATTAAAAATGTCGATCTAATTTTCATGTAAAGACATACCCTTGTTGCAAGTCCTTAGATTACGAGATACCCAAAACGTGAACTGACGCAGTCCCCATTTAGCCCACTTATTATATATAATCTATCACAAGTGGTAGGGCAGGGTATAAATCGAAAGACAAACTAACGGATTTGAACACTATTTCAATGAAGTTGCGATTTCTGGCTAGTGAATGTAACCCACTCGGTATTTATACTTACCTCACAAACATAAATATAACTAAAGTGTTACCAGCCGCACCCACACTTGATATGATGCAATAGATAAGACCCATAATAAAGAATAATTCGTCACTTGGTGGTTCGAATTGCAGCCAAAATGGATTTGTTTTCGCTATATAAGAAACATCGTAAAGACCTTTATAACTTTCCAGAGGATACGAACTGAAAATAGAAATTTGCAAAAATCATGTAAAGCAAAAAATTCGATCTTCAGAAATCATTCATATTTATTTACTTGTACGCTTAGGAACGTTTTCTGTTTTCCAATACAAGAAACAGCTGAAAGCCTACATTGCTTACTTACCTAGTTATGGTATAATCTGTGGCGTTCGTAGTTCTATTTAATAATTCGCCGTTAATGGCGAAACTGTCATTAGTATCTGGACAGTGTGCTTTTGAACAGTTATCGAATAGCAAAATAGCCTCTGAATATTTCGTGGTAGCATTTGATGTTGTTGCGATTGTTGACGTTACCGAGATGTTCGCCTTACGAACGTAAAAATTTGTGGTGGCGCTGCTTGAAGTATGAATTATTTGCAATGACGAGGCCAATGCGGCAGCAATATAGGCAACCATTGCTAAATGGATGTTTACAGTTAACGGGATACGTTGTAGTGTACGACTCATTGTGTTCCTACCGCAATTCGAAAGTAACGACATAACGGTCCTGAATAGCGTATTCGTACACACTCGGTTTGTTGAATATGTGGTAAGCAAGGAATGCTGCTGCAAAAAATTTGTAATCGCGATCATCACCACTGCTATGAATATCTGAAATATCCATAGCAGCAGTGAGTGCATGGGCACTAGAAAGCACCTTGCCGTTGTTACTGTAGGAATGCCAAATAGGATTTTTACACCTAATTGTTGATCTGTTCAAAGAAGATAAACTTATTTTTAGTTGTCTACTGATATTTTGTTAAAAGTCCATATATTTAGAAAAATCTATTTAATTAAATTGTTTGGCGGAGCACATCCTCTTGTTTTCTTACAAAATCAGAAGTGCTTTGCTGCAATTATAAATGAAAGAACACATAAGTATTTTTGAAATTCTTATAAAGTTGTTGGGCGACTCTATGAAAATATTGTCGTAAAACAAGTGAAAACATTCTAGTGGGGCGCGGGCCCCCATTAAATAACCCGCAATCGATTCGTTTAATATAGTTAGTCATATAATGACTTCTCAAAACAAGGTGTCATATAGAAAATGGTCCGAAAAGTGATCCAATCTGAACCACTCATTTTCAACAGCCTGTTCATGTTTGGGTTAAAGCACATCATTGTATCAAATTTCATCAAAATTGGTTGCGGAAATTGCAAAACCTATTGGTTGAACACAAGAAAACAAGATAGTGAGGCAAAGAGGCAGATAGACAAACGGACAGACAAGGTCGGATCGATGCAAAAAGTGATGCTGAAACAATCGGCGTAACATTAGATAAGTCTATCGACCTATCGAGTCCTTCTGGGTGTTGCATACATACGCAAAAAGCTAATATACGCCTGCAACACAAGTGTACAAAAATATTAGAAATCATAGTAAAGGCAAATTGGAAGCGCCAAAAATTTACTTTATATTATAATAAATTGTTTTTTCAATACTAAAACAAATGCGTTTCATAGGTTATATCAAAAAAATCTATTGGAAAACATTTGCACAAAGTTCTTTCGATTTGAAAAAACCGTTTCGAAGAGGTAAACATTTTTTAGACAGCACCGTAGAATACTCGGTAATTAAATTTTCGTTATATATAGAATGATAAGAAACTGCAAATGATATCTGTCTAGGCATAATTGTACATAAAGATTCCGATGCAGCTGTCGAAGCGTTTTGCGTTATTATTATCAAAAATTATTATACAAATCGTACTAAGAGACAATCGTAAATATCCGATCAGGCCAACTCGTCATTACCGATGTCAATCGAATCGTTGCTCTACTCCACTCCGTTAGGCGCATGACACCTACAGAGATCGAACATAATCTCGACATTGCTCAATTCACGTTTGCTACGGCTACGGATGATAAACAATATTTTGTTTTTAATCGTCAATAACATTAAGTATTTTCAATACTACATGAACACGGAATCAATTTTTGCGTATTCGGCGATCAAAAGGCATTCAAACCGGAAGTAATTTCAATATTGCCCTTCGGTCATCAGAAAACCTGCGCAGATAAAAAAATCCAAAGACAAGTCCCAAAACGAGGATTCTATTTTTGCACTATCGGTAGTGCTTGTAGTTGTGTTGTTTCACTTATCTAATCGCTCAATCAAACAAGCTTTCACACGAACCTGAAACTAAACGGTCTGCTTATCAAACTACAACGTACACCGGGCAAGTTCATATATTGTATTTAGATCCAGAATAGCTATTAAATATCGCTTAGGACATTCAGTCAACTGTCTTCTCGAGACTTATTTCGCATGAAAAGCTTAAATGGGCATTTTTTTGAAAGATACGTCCAAAATGGATAACTCGAGTTTACCAAAATCAATAATATTTATATTTATGTCATTACGTCATTATGTCATTATATTTGTATTTCAATTTTCAACATAAAATACTAAAAATTAGGCCCCGTTCACTTCTAACCTTGATGCTTTTGTTAAAATTTATCGGTTCAACAACAAATACCATCGACATACAACGAAAATTTCAATTTGTAGCCTGAACATGAAAAATACGAGAAAAGATATCAAACAGAAAAACATGCTTATGACATGCACATGACACGATTCGCATAATGAATCCTCCTTACACCACTTGTGGTATAGAGGACGTGTAATATTAATAATACAAGGGCTTAAGACAGACCCGCCTTTTATTAAAATATCAAACAGAAAAACATGTTTATGACATACACAGGACACGATTCGCATAATGAAATCTATTGTAATACCTTACACCACTTGTGGTATAGAGGACGTGTAATACTAATAATAGAAGGGCTTAAGACAGACCCGCCTTTTATTAAAATTTTAAAAATTACAATATTTTGTTCATATAACGATTTTTCAGAATAGGGCGTTATATGGGGAGAGGGCGAAAAAGTGGACCGGTCTGAACCATTTTCAGTAGCGTTTGTCCCTGAGTCAAAACCCGTCACTGTACCGAATTTCATCAAAATGCAAATCAAGAATTGCAACCTGTAGCTTGAACACAAATTTACATGGGCAGCCAACAGACGGACAGACAGGTTTAGATTACAATTCCGAATCGAACGGTGTAATAAAAAGTCGGTCTATCCTAAGCCATTCAGCGCGTTACATACGTTTACACTAACCTAATATAACATAATAAGCCCTTATATGGAAAAAATGTTCAATTTATTGATATTTTATGACTCGTAAGAATAAGTTGATATAAGTTGATTTGGATCAAATTAAAACTCGTTTTACTTGGAACTAACCATGTAAAGAGGCCCTCTATGTAAAGGCAAACCCTTCAAAGTCAAGACAAAGTCTAATTTGTACTTGTTTATGATGGAAGCAAGCGAAAAATACTAAAATCCTTGAGAAGTAAATTGAGTTGCTAAATTTGGACGACGTTAGTTGGTGGTTTTCAGCATTCGCCGATATGAGGGCTGAGGGTTTTCATGCCCTCACAATTATGCCTTCACACAAAAATAATGTTTAAGTTCTAATGTATTGTCATGAAAATTTTTGAATGCCTGGATTGAGCAAAGTAGTGTAGGGTGCCTAACAGGGCGATTTGCATTTGTTTAAAATTATAATTACTTTCGATTTCTATTTAGACAAAGAAATGTACATTGAAGCGAAAAACGAATAAAAAAAAAAATTTATTTCATTAATAGTTACGTAACATTCTGTAAATCTGTACAAAAGCATCTATATATATATATATAAATAAGAGCATCAAATATTACAAGAATAGGAAAACCAAACCTTTCAAAAAATTTATCACTATTTCCTCTACCTTCCGGCAACGCATAGATCGAATTACCTCAACCATCAATTTTATTGCAGATACATTCAGTTGATAAAATCCTCGCCCCTTTTTAATCCAAAATATTTGTATAATTTAATAATATTTTCTGCAAGCTCGCCTTCGAAGCATGTGTCCGTGCATGTGTGGTTTAAGCAGAGTATTAAATAGGAACAATGAACATTTCCAGAATTTTAGAGAAATGGAAAGTGGTTCGTCTTATGACTACTTCGCCTGTTCTACTGCATTGGCATAGATTTAAAGACCTCAACCAACGATACTATTGCAGATGCCTTCAATTGAATGATGAAATCCCCACTGCTCGTTAATCCTGGATAATTTTTCAAGTTTGTCAACTCGAAGAGAAAAATCTTCTTATTCCCTGGCATGGTTCTTTCAATGGCTCCGAGTCCTCTGATGATATTGAAGCCTCGAATCTCTTCGATGAATCCGTGAAATTTTGATGATTCCGACGAAATTTTTCAACTGTTGATTCCGATTTAACTGTCAACTATCCGCATCTGATCACTACCTCAGTTTCGATTCCTAGCTGCATCATTTCAAAAAACAACGGTTTACATGGCTTGAGGTCTCTAGAATATAGTTGTGCGCCTGAACCTGATTCGATGCCATCATGTGTACTCAAATCATGCTCATGCTCTGATGAGCTATGTGGTGCTATTTCGATGATTTTTAATCACTCCACGAAGTCAGGGGTTTTCCTTTCGCGTTGGAAGGGTAGTTTCCTATATTCCAATTCACAAATTTGAAAATAGACATCACGTTCAGAACTAGAGAGGCATTGCCAAGTTGAGTGCCTTACCTAAATTGTTTGAACGAATTGTTACTCAGCGTTTAGCTTTTGCTATTAAATCTCATATTTCTTCTGTCGAGCCTGAGCAGCTTCCTCAAAGGAAGATCGTCTTTACTTGCCATGTTTTCAAGGCTCTTTATGTGTGGTTCTCGCACGGATGTCGTATACACTGATATCAGTAAAGCGTTTGACTTGGTTAACCATAACTTATTGGTCTTCAAATCCAGGCGTCTGGCTTCCCTTTGCACTTCATGAAATGGATGGGCTCTTATCTGCGTAACAGATCTCGCAGGGTTCTGTTTAACTTCATCATCTCGTATGAATTTCCCGTGACGTCTGGCGTCCCTCAAGGCAGCCACTTAGGACCCCTTTTATTTCATTTATGCATTAATGATCTCTTCTCGTTGATTAAATTCAGACGTACGTCAATGTACGCTGATGATGTTAAACTGCCGTCTTCCTTCTCCTTGGAATCGCAATCGTATCAGCTTCAAATTGACTTAAATATTTTGGTTACACGGTGTTCGTTAAATTTGATGAAATTAAACGTAGAAAAAATACGAGAAGCTTTCCTTCTCAAGGAGCAAATCAATCAATACTGAGTATTTCATCGATTAACACAAGTTGGAAATCGCAGATTCGTTGATCGATTTGGGGATTCTATTCGATTCGCCCCCACTACTTTAATGTGTCCAACCACTTCTCTAGCCACTTTATCTTCGTTAAGCTTAGTCAGTGCAAATATAATCATGAGCTCAATAACGGATTCTTCGAAGTCAATCAGAACACCTGTTCTTAATACATCTGTTTAGACTAACTTGCAATCTTAACATCTTGCTTACTATGCTTCGAAAATGATCTGGTGTTGTTTACTGTTATCGGTTGCCAAGCTTTTGCATGCTTGCAATGACTTAGGCGTTCATTTGCAATTTGGATCTGTAGCAGTTGTGGGTGTGCCTCTGTCCTCGTTGTGACGGAGAGAGTTCATTACAAAACGTGTTCGTATTGCGGTGAGCTTATTGCTGAGATCTGTCCGTCTCTTACATCCTGACTCAAAAGCTAGTCCATCCCAGTTCATGATATTTAATATAAAGCCTTATTTCATACCATTATAAAAGTGCTCAGCCTCTGGAGTGACATTAACTCGGCGTTTTTATTATGCTGTCAGTCGGTACTGTCAGTCAACGTTTTGCTATACGTTATATATGTTAATTTACATGCTTTTTGTTTTCTTTCTCATTTATTTATACATTAATTGGTGTTATTTTTATTTTTTCTTTCTTTACTTCTCCCTCTACCTCTACACCGACACCAATTAGTATAAGATTTACATTTAAGAGTCATTTGAATGCGCCTGTTAATTGTGATTTTAGCTGAGTTTCATGTGTAACCAAATGAATCAATGAATCAATGAATCAATAAATAAAAGTAACGTCAATTATTGACTCATTATTTTTTTGAATTTTTGTCTTGAATTTTTCATCTGAATTTCAACGATGGATGACCAATATATTCATCTGTGGTCAAATCATTTATACCCGTCACAATACTGGGTGGAGGTAGTTGCGGCCATTTTTTTTTTTCGTTCAAATTTTATAAATGGATTCAATGTAGGAGAAGATATCTCTCGTCTTCTCGTCTTTCGTAGCTGTGCAGAGTGATGGGGAAACAAATTGAAGAACACAAGTGTTCTCACTTTATGTCGCATTGTGCGTATGCGTGCTATTTGATCGATTTGACCTATTTCCGAAAACAACCTGCATTTGGAGTTCCTGCACATTTTGCCAAATTTGAAGCCGATATCGTAATTTTTGCGAACGAAATAATAGATTTCGGCAGGCGTGCGCACCTACGGCGATTCAAAACTGCACGTTAATCAAGAATATACGCGAGTACATATTCCCTATGGTCTCTGTAGTTTTCTTCTGAGTGTTGCGAACGTTCCGACATAATGAATTTATCTCCGCTCTTGACTCAAAATGAAAATTTCTATTCCATGCAATTATCGCTATTTTATTACACTGCTGACAAGTCGAGTGTTTTAATTAACTTTACTTTTCTCGTTGATCAAGTGGATATTCACAGAAAGTTTTAGGGGGAATTCTTGTCTCTTCGCATTAATTAATTTATTTTCACATTTCGTATCTAAAATATTTATAAACGCATTTTGTAATTTTTGTAATGATTTCACAAATTTACATACAATGCATTAATTAATGATAATAATTGCCTTAGTTGCACCTTTAAGCTCTTTCTCCCTTACTCGACTTATAAATCTGGCATGTGGTTTATAATGCGTACCGATTGATATAGGGGGACATGTTTACAGTGCTTGGCTATCGTCGAACAAACAAAAATATATAAATTGTAACAGGTATTCTTATCAGGGGTGTGCTCAAGGCTTCCCAGGAAGGACCATTCACAGAAAGTTATAAAAATTCTTGGACCTTCGTATTTCCTTCTAAATTATCTCTTTATCACTTATAGGGATTTCGATTTCGTGTATTTTTAGGACCAAAACGATCTTATAGACAGTTGTGATTCACGTATTCATAGTGACGACGATTTTCGTCGAAGAAATAAAAAAAGAACCAGCATGGTGATCCACGACTTAACTTTTCCTCGTCCGTTTCCTTTATCAGATATTATTTTACGCGTCCGTACTGAAGTTCTGCAAAATACGCGGGGCCACTCGTCCACTCCTACCTGTGTCCTAGTTGCTTTTATTGTCCCTAACCATTCGAAACGTCATCAGTGAGAGTTGGGCCATCCGCTGTTCGGGGATAACGACTAAGCTGAAACAGTTATCCCCTATCCGTAAGTTAAGCACCTCTCTGTTGTTAAGGGATAGCGACTAAGCTGAGCCAGCTATCCCCTATCCGTAAGTTACGCACCTCTCTGTTGTTAAGGGATAGCGACTAAGCTGAGCCAGGTTTCCCCTATCTGTAAGTCAAGTATCTATCTGTTGTTCAGGGATAGCGACTAAGCTGAGCCAGCTATCCCCTATCTGTAAGTCAAGTATCTATCTGTTGTTCAGGGATAGCGACTAAGCTGAGCCAGCTATCCCCTATCCGTAAGTCAAGTATCTATCTGTTGTTCAGGGATAGCGACTAAGCTGAGCCAGCTATCCCCTATCCGTAAGTTACGCACCTCTCTGTTGTTAAGGGATAGCGACTAAGCTGAGCCAGGTTTCCCCTATCTGTAAGTCAAGTATCTATCTGTTGTTCAGGGATAGCGACTAAGCTGAGCCAGCTATCCCCTATCCCTAAGTCAAGTATCTATCTGTTGTTCAGGGATAGCGACTAAGCTGAGCCAGCTATCCCCTATCCGTAACTTACGCACCTCTCTGTTGTTAAGGGATAGCGACTAAGCTGAGCCAGCTATCTCCTATCCGTAAGTTACGCACCTCTCTGTTGTTAGGGGATAGCGACTAAGCTGAGCCAGCTATCCCCTATCCGTAAGTTAAGCACAAAAATGTTAATGTTATCATATATCGATGCTATCTTATGTATGTATTGAAATATACATGTCAATCATGTATTATATGTATGTATTAGTATTAGTATTGGTAGTTTATCGCTTTTAATTAAAATGCATCATCATTCGTGTATGGAAACCACGCGTAGATAAAAAGAATAAATATATTACAACGTGTAGCCGTTAATCCGTACATAGCAAGACAACAATTCAATTTGCTAGCCTTAGGAAGTAATAATATCAGAAGCAAGAGTAGCTAATAAGCGTATAGATCATAATGTATATGCCTACGCGTGTAACGAAAATAAATATATTAGAATGTGTAACAAGCAAACGTTTAGGTATATGATTTCGCGTATGACAACAATAAATATAAAAAACAAGATCGTTAGTTATATGCCTATGCATGTATTATGCATGATATGTATGCTACACATAGCTCTAATACAACGTATTTTGTAAATATACAGACTACAATATGTTTATACGGGACATACCATATGGCTGTAGTAGAGAGGAAAATATGAATACAAAAGATGAGATATTTTGCATATCTGTGTTCCACACTTATGCTAAGGAGGTGGTCGAGCGAGAGAGAGAGAGGGATACTCTCACGTGGAACTTAACGGGCGGGACTTTGAACGAACAGACCAATTAGCTTTTGGCGTTTGTAAGATTACCGGTGAGGACCACCTGTTATTAGGAAGAGCGCAAAACGCTTCCTTACAAAATAAAAAAATTGTCATTAATTATTGAAGACGAAACCTTCCAAACAATATAAAACACATACGGAAATAATTGAACGGTAAATTCCCGCAATCAAGACAAAGATGTCGTCCCGTAAAGAAAATGAATATTTGGAAAGTTTTAAATGCTCAAACCATGTCTGTCCACATATCATATCTTTTCGATTATTTGTTTGCGAGTTGCAATCGTTTGAGGGACGTCACTTTTGTTATTTTCGAAATAATGGGAAAATTCAAATTTTGAAAATTCGTTGAGAAAAAACACCCAATCAAGTTTGAATTAAAAAGTATTGTGTCAACTCTACACCATGGCAAACCAAAATCCAAAGACGGTAATATATTGACGCGAGACAAGTTCGTAGTGGCGCCGATGATACTGAACGCATTTGTACCCAAACGTACCCAAAACGTATCTGTACGCTAGAAAGACTATCGAAGAAATATGAAAAATTATTCTCGATAATTGAAGGCATAGTTCCAAGAGATAGCTGACGTACTAAGGGTATCAGAAGGCAGTGTATTCAGTATTTTGCATGGAAATGTTTGGTCATGAGAAGGGTGTTTTACAAATGGGTATCGCATTTATTCATAGTGAAGTAAAAACTTTAACTGGTTATTGATTAACTGGTGAAGTTGAAGGAATGAATTGAAATACGAATTGCTGCTGCCTCGTTCACACTGTTTGCTAGACTTGGTCTTCAGTGACTAAAAGTATGCTCTCGGGAAAATTATTTGAAACAAATGATGAGATCATTGAGTAAACCGAAGCAACTTTTGCGAGTCTATTATCAAGTACCCTACATCACTTTACCTAATGAAATTCTTCATTCATTTTCCTGGTTAAGTAGCAAAAATTATTAATTGGTTCCCATGAAAAGAAATATTTTTCATGAGAACCTTCATATGAGGTGGTGTCCAAAACATAAGCCTACGTCCTCTAAATTTTCTGCAATTCATTTTTAGATTAAATTAGTGCTACCAACGCACGCAATATTGCCATATAAAGGTTTACTTTCACTGAGAACCGCTCCAAAAAATTTTACCCATCCAATTCGTCGAAATACTAATACTCAGACATGTTTGTTGTAAAATTTTGAAAATTGCAATTTTTTTTTTGTACAATGACTTTTTCACAAAAAAAAGTTGCTTTATGGAAATCGGTCGCAAAAATGATTCTTTCGTGTACAAAATTTGATAAAAATAATTAAAAAAATGGCGACCTAAAGGTCAAGGTTGCATGGATACAAGGATTACATGGGAAAGACAGACGGATAGACAAGCTTGAATGAATTGCGAAAATGATTGTGAGTCGACGAATATAATAAAGAGTGGATGACAGGTCAGCGGCTAGCAAGTGGTGGTTATCTTAAGTACGTGTGCTTCATAGGGTGCTTAGTATAGGATATATAGAATACTAACTACTGAAGTTATTACATTATTATCACACACGATTGCCATATATAATTTATACCTAGGCCGTCTTGAAAGAGTCGACTTTTTAGCATTTTGTCGACAAAATTCGCTGAGCTGAATAATATTTCGACATTTTAAATTGATTTGGATCGGATGGGCCGATGCGCCCGCTTTTAAGCGCCCGTACGAAAGTTAAGTCTTTGTATTGTAGAATGATTTAGTTAAAATTGACCCATAATAATAGTTTGACGCGCATAAATCAATTGTACCTTATTTGGATCAGGAGAGTCTATTTTTCGGAACCCAACTCGTATACGGACGCTCATAAAAAGCAAGCCTTACGACAAAAATAGATGAACAATAACACCTTTGGCGAAAAAGTTAAGCTTTTCTAAATTTGCACCACGTCGGTTCAAGTATGTGTCCGGCCCGCTTTCATGTAAGAGCTCGCATACAAAATATGCCTTTTCATGGAAGCAAAATATAATTTTTGAGATTTTATCACGTAATTAAATAATGAATTGTTTTAGGCAAAATGGTGTATACTCTACTCTCCAATGGCTGGCAGCTTTCACCGACTCCAATGTTCTTATCTGTTTTTATATCACTTAATTACTCAGAAGAAGAACATCATAACAAGTAAACATGGTGTGCTGGAATTCGGGTGTTGGGAGCGATGGAACAGCATTTCAAGTCTTATTTGATTTATAAAAAGTTTTTTTCTTCAAATTATACGCATTTTGAAGCGTGTCCTTCGTGTACACATGCATAGGCACACACATACGCACCTGCTTAAACAAATGCACACACTCGCAGATGCAGACTGATACGTTAAAAGGAAAAGTTATTTTTCAATAAATTTCGATGAAAATTTTGCGCAAATAACCTAAGAATTTCTCGTATTAAGAAATAAAGTTTCGATTAAGAAAATTTAGTTAGCGTGTGTTCACTTGGTATTCATTATTCATTTTCATTTCATCATATGCTTGAAATGCTCTTTAAGTTAAGTTTTTATTTTAATTTTTGGGAATTTTAAAAGCATAAGCAACAGACGGCCATAAACGTGAATGACACAATCGGATGATTGAAAGCCGACTAATTGCCTTATATAGTAGCACATCATAGTGCACTTGTTGCATCGATGCAAGGTTTGCGTTTGCATGGTCTCCACGTCGACATAACGCTTAACTTTCATCAGCAAATGCATTCATTCGCGAAGATAATCAAATGGCACTGAATCGGGCAGGCGAGCACAGAAAGTGAGTGATAGATAAAAGACGATTGACTCTTGATGAAAAACCAATTTTTGATTATGAGCCAGTCATGCGGAAAACAGAGGATAAAAAGACCTTTCCAAAGATGATGATGTGTTCAGTGAAAATGCGGTATAAGCCGGTAAAGAGATTTTTAGTTACGTTTGATTAGATAACTCACGGTTCTGATCGCATTTGTGATTGCCGACATGTTGATCGTCACCAAAGACATCTTTAAGGCCAGTCATAATACCCGTGTGCCACTTTGTAACGGCACATACGCACTCATTACCACAAAGTTGTTTCGTCAATTGTTCGGAAAGTGTTCGGAAAAATTTCAGAAAATCTAAAACACAGATTTTTCTTTTTAAACCCATCACCGAAAGACGAGGAGTCATGTTGTCAAAACGTTTGCAACACCCAGAAGGAAGCTTCAGGGACTCCACAAAGCATATATATTCTCGATCAGCATCAAATTCTGAACCGATTTAAGTATTTACGTTTGTCCGACTAACCGTCCGTGTAATGTCTCTTGTAAATATGCTCGCAACCCCAAGAACGACCCAATGACTTCAAATTGGCAGAAACATTGGAAGTAATTGCACCCAGATTGGTATTGAAAACGAGGCCAAATTGGTCGAAGGATACACCTACACGTATCACGTGAAAACACGCGTGTTATATAATAAAATATTGGTTTTTTGGTCATTGCTCATAAACTATACCAGATAAATGTACAAACATTTGAAAGCATATTCTATGGTCGATGCTCTAGTACCTGTGCATAGACGAAAAAAATTGACCTGGTTTGACATGGTTTTTATAGGGTATCAAAATTTAATTACTTTTCAATACCTTTGTGCAGTGGATAGACTAGCGAAAGTCAAGTCGATGATCGCCAGTTCAAATCTCCGTGCGTTAGTGCCTTTAATACTGTTACGAAAATGCCTTATTTTATGATTTGAGTTTTCATGAAAATTCGTAGATTTTCTAATAAACCAAATTGTAAAGAAAAACGAAAACCAAGTACATGTTCATGACGCGCGGCGAGTGGCGAAAAAATTCACAACAATTCGCAGAAGTTAGGCCGAAAGGCGGATTAACGGATTAAAGATTTTGCGATGAGCTTGGATAGTGATAACTTATTTGGACAAGGTCAGTCGAAAGTCAGTCGAAAGTTAGTCGAGAGAGTCAAGTCAAGAGAGTTTAATTGCAATATTCAAGGTCAAATACGGGCAAGACGAGGACAAGAATTAAAGCCTCGCCAATATAAGTTACTATAAATAATTTGTAAATAGATCTCCTAAGAATTCTAGTTGAAACCTATACTATACTAAAACTCACAATTCAGCGGTACGAACTTAATTTCAAAAGGCATTGAATAAATAACAAGAAATCACGAAAGGCAAGTTTACGTAACAATACTTTAATGCCTACAATATTGTGCACAGTTTACTTGCTCTCCTGATTGATATCCTTTGACATATAATGTCATAGTTTTAACAGTTGACCTCAAGTTCACTTCACTAACATTTGAAGCCGAAAAATATTCGAAGTAAAAATTAGTCTACTTTGAGACTGAAACCTATTAACTTCGCTGTCCTTTCATGATCTTCCCTATTATGGTGTAATTTGAGCCTTTTAGTGTTAAGCCTTAAGAGTGTCGCTTAATACGGTTGTATGTGTAATTGTGGCCAGAGATGAATAGATCAATAAATAAATAAAGCGCAGAAACGAGCTTCAAAGATCCCATAAAGTATATAAAGTCTTGGTCAGCTTCAAATTTGGAGTGCACCTAAGCATGTCTGTCTATCCATCTGTGCTTCTGCCCTGCTGTCGAGTATTCTCGCATTGGCGATCGCCTACAAATTTAGAAAACAGTTTGTAAATGGACCAAACAGGTCAAAGAACACACCCACAGATACACGATATAAATGTCCATAAAAATAGAAAAAAATCAGTTACGTCCGTCCACCAAATATTATAAGGTATGCAAATTTAAATTTTCCTTTTTTTTTTTAATCCTTCATGGGATAACGGCAACGTTTATAAAAGGTTCGGTCGCTCAGTTTTTTTTTTTGTTTAAATTCGTTTTTGCACTGATGCAACGGACCAACTGCCACATAAGCTCCAAGTTTTTGCATTCAATTCGCATGCAAGAATGCTATAGTTGAGCAAGGCTAGGCATTAGATATCCTAGAGCACTTCGCTTAGTTAATAGTACACCAAAAATTATACATTATTTATATGTAAATGCATAATTTTCACAAGGGTCCTCACGTTGCAGGATACCCAAAAGTCGAGGTAGTCTACTTTCGGCAAATTTAATTTATTTGCCAAAAGTTTTTTATTTTCCGGAAGCTTCTGTCGTAGGAAATCATGAATTAGGCTTTGTCGCCATAGAAGGGCAGGGAAGATTTCATGGCAGCCCTTGTATATGCTAGGATCTAAAAAAGAAATCTATGTGATCCAAATTCCCTATGACTGATTTAGTAACGGAAAATTTTCATCGTAAAATATTAAACATTCGATCTGTTTAGCATATAACGGCATAGTTTTCATTACAACTCTTATAAGGCTTGGGATCCATAAAATAGACCGACGTGGCGCAAATCCAGTAAAGTCAATTTTAATATCAAATGAATGAATTTTTATGGAGAAGCGTTAAGCCTATTTACCATATAAAGACTCAATTTTCGTAGGAACGAACGATAATTTTCAAAAGACTGTCTCATCCGATCAACAATTTTCACACCATTTTAAAATTCGAGATACTATTACTAAGCGGGTTTTCTTGCAAAAATTTGCAAAAAATTACAGTATTTTTCCTTACAGCGACTTATCAAAATAGGGAGATTGGCCAAGAGAGTTGCCCGATCCAAATCATTTTCAATAGCTTTTACTCCTGGGCCGAAACACGTCAGTCTTTCATCAAAATATCTCGGAAATTTAATGAAAGCCTACATGGACAGATATCAGCGATCAACTTGGAATCAGCTTGGAATTGGAGTCAGATCGTTATAGTTAAGGGTGACTCGACGTCAATTCCCTCTGGATGTTACAATCGTCCGCGCAAAAATAAAATACCCTACACCACAAGTAACGTGTGGGGTATAATGATTACATCAGGAAAGAAACCCTTGGAGCTTCTCTTCATCTTACTGATAAACCACAACAGATATGTCGATAAAAATTTCCTAGATATTCCATAGCAAATTCCAGAGTATGTGTTGGTACAAAAAAAAGGCCGCATGCACCCGACATTATAGAGCATCGAAGTCTCATTTTTTCCTTTTTTTTTTTTTTTAAGTAAACAAATAATTGGTTTACGACTCGAATCGAATATAATTTTCGTCTGTGTTTCCCTGTAGTTATGTTTCTATTGAGGTTATAGTTAATACAAAAATACCATCATTAGTTGCTGTTAATATTTATATATGTATTAGTGCTGTATCTGTAGATAAAGAATGCATGTAAGCGGTAGGCCAATGGAGGATAGCCCGTTATATGCATCTGCGATAACTGATAACTGGAAGTGTACTCTTATAGTGTTCAGTGAAACAGCAGTGATGCTGACATATGTGTATATGTTATATATACTGTTTTATTTTTGTTTTTTAATTTTTATATCTGGATTCGACCAAGATTAGTTTCAAAATGTAATTTTTTCGCTCAAAATAACTTACAAATGGAAAAGAAAAGAAAAGAAAAGACAAGAGAAGAAAGAGAATGAAATAAATTGAAAATCTCTGAATAAACTATAAATTTGTTTACCATCACGGAACTGCAACGGGAAAGGATCGAAGTTTTTTAAGGCCTAACACTCTTGATATGAATAAAGTTAATTTTATGAAATTTTATGAAAATATTTTGTTAAATGAGGAGGAAGCAATTGAATGCCCAAAGGTACGTCTGCAATAATCAAATTCGATGAGAGATTATTCGGTAAGCAAAAAAATTACACTGGCTAAGAGAGAAGAAAGAGGTTTGTAAAAGAATTCCCTTCAACTTCAATAAATGAATAAATTCTAAAACCCATTGAAAAACTTCCATCAACTTAAGGGGTAAAATGCTATCTAATTAACCCGTAACTACGGCTTCTTTTCTCGAATGCATTTACTCTTGTAGTGTTTAACATTTACATGTACATTATTGACAGTTGTCTGTCTACATTGCAGAGCCACTTAATTTGATCCGAAACCTTAGTGTGTGCACTAACTGCGAACGCAAGTTGATAACCATAGACAAGAAATCGTGTGTAAAAGAAAAGCTTGACATTACTTTTTCACGTTTGAATCTGGCCAGTTTACACTAAAGGAACGGTATGTAGTTTTAAAAAATACTGGTAGTAAGTGTGCCTCTAGAAGAGCACATGTGTTCCACTGAAGTACCCAATTTTATGAAACACTGCTTACTTAACAAAGTTGAAGTTGTTTGTCTTGCGTCCATTAGCTGGATGTGCTTATAGCAGCCTTTTCGGGTAAGTATAGGATCAGAATCAAATATTGCAGGTGGTTATATTCGATTCTTCTATCACATAATTGAGGTGACATTTTACAAAAAAAATATTCCACACCTTAGCTTAGGTGATTATTAGGTGACTAGAACTTGCAGAGACGTTATGCTTTTATACAAAGTATGATGGGAATGAAACAGGAAGGCGCAGTAATTTATAAAGGGAGATGGAAGATGGAAGATAAAAAACGCCGAGGTCCCGCTAGGCCTATCCCGCCAAAAGATATACGGGCGGATGGGATTGCAAAAGACTTTCACGGACTGAGTGCATCAAATGCAAGGTTGCTTTGTATCAGAACAAAACTATAAGTAATACAAATACATGAACATTTGTCCACGTGTACGTGTTAGTAATAAACGAGAGATATCTCGGCCGAAAGTCTACCTAAATAACAATTTTTTCAAAAACACATGCCCAATATTATCACTTGGATTTTTAAATATTTTTTTTTTTTTTTTGCCCTCTACCTAATCTATGACGGCATTCCTAGATTTTAAATTTTGAATATAATAAAATTCAAAATAAGAAATCATGCATTCAAGGGTTAAACAATTTGTCGAAATAAATTTTTTTCATATGAATGAATGAATATATTGGTTACGGCACTTATCCGCCCGAGTGGGCGAGTAGGCAATGGATGTCGGCGAACAACTGCAATAGTCGTGAGTTCAAATCTCAAATGCGGTCAAGTTTTCAATAAAGCCGATAGCCTCAGATACACATACTAGTGCTTTGAGACTTTAGTCTTGCAATTTGTTTCTCTGATGTTATCAACAACAACAATAATAATAATAATAATAATATTTCTCAGAAATAATACAAAATAAATTAAAGAAAAATTAAAATAAAAGAATAAAAGCAAAAAAAAAGTGTGGAGAAAAAAATTCAGAAGACGGCATAAATCCCTTAACCCTTACGCTGATTAATAATGTAATTTTTCAGTTATAAACCGGTGCTATCACCACGTCTGCGTTCTAGTAATTTTTCAATTAAGTTAACTAATTATACAAAAATATATTATCAATATTTTTGGTTTTCTTTTTCACCCTTTTTTTGTTTAAAATAGCGCGAGAATTTTGCTTTTTTTTTGCTTTCGATTATTTTTTATTTTTCACTATTATCCTGCACTTCATTCCGCGACCGAAAGTAAACTGAATGTCTTATTAAACTTTACGATGATATTATAGTGCTTAGCTGTGCAGCCGATTGCTTGCAGGTTGAAGATGCAGAAAACACTTTTGTGCGCAACAACGAATATGAGTTTAAGAAATATTTACTTTTAAATGCTTAAGTATTTAAGTGGGATATCATTATGCATTCCAAACCCGATAGGCATTTCGTTACGGTCGATGAGTGACAGCTTAGCTTTTACATAAAATGTAATTGATCAGAGTAACAATTCACCACAAAGTTAAATCGAAGATTTCTGGGCTTTTCGTACGAATCAACATTTTTCTGCTTTGACTTTATTTAGGTTTGGTGAAGCGGGTTCGGCCATAACGAACAGGCATTGATAACTTACCCGGTAAGTTGGGATCAGGTGATTTGGCATTAGGATTTAGGTGTGATATCTTTTACTGTATCGATCAATAATTCCCGGGACTAATACATATAGATATCATCCGTGATAAAAACAAAAAAGTACTTTTAAAAAGCGCCGTCCCTTAACCGATAGCTCTTAAGTTCGAATTTCGTCTGTTGATTAAACCTTTGATTTTTGTAGGGAAGATGTGCTCTATATGATCTAAGTTAGCAGTAAAAAGCAGAAAAGAGTTACGGTAACAACAAAAAAAAAGACATTGTCAGTGGTTTACCGATTTTAAGCGACGTCGATCATTTTGAACATAATGGATACATCCGAGGTGGCTACAAAAGGAACCATCAAAAAACAAAAATCTTCAAAATTATTCAGAATAATCGAGGATTTACCTGCCTATATCAAGTATAGATAGATATCAAAAGGCAATGTAGTCGTTACTTTGCATGAAAGTTTGGACATTTGAAAAATTTGTTTCTCTAAGGGGTGTCGTCGTGATAGACATCCATAGTATTCGCTATATCAAATTGTAAAATTGTATGAATTGGAATCCAAATTGGGGCCGCATCCACCACGCTCCCATCCTAGCACTATTCTCTTGCGATTATTAGTTGTTTGTAAATCTTCAAAGAATGCTCTAAAGAAAGTGTTTTGTTCCAAATGATGAGGTCATTGCGAAAATTGATAGATATTTTGAAGATTTTAACAAATCGTTCCACAAAAAAAAAAAGGCATCGAAAGCATTGAATCGATGCCATCACTTTTTAAAGGACACTATGTTTACGAATAAAGTAAAATTTTCTCTTACTCGGAGCCCCGGGACTTGCTAATCGATATATTACTTACTACTTTGTTTCGCGTTCTTTTTTTTTTTGTTTAATGCACTCTTTCTGCATTGAAATGCACTACATTTGTAGAGCTGTAGTGGATTTCTTTACCCTGCACACTTTTTAACGAACCCGAAAGTATTATTGTGTGCCTCTGCTATTATTTGATTTTATTGATCGCAAGTTTATCAATTAGTCTTTAAACATTAAAAGTTAGCAATAGACAAAAAGAATTGCTAGCTGATTGTAGAAAATCGAAGAAAAAGTCTACAAAATAAAAGAGAAACTAAAACAATCGTAAAAACTTTCCCAATTTTCTTTTCCTTTTTTTTCTATTTTCTTTTGTTTTATTATTAAGAAAAGTTCATCTTATCATATTATAAGTAGAGTAATATTAGAAAATAATTTTTCTTTTACTCACATAAAATGATGGATAGATTAAATTTAACATAAAGCTTGTAATACACACACACACACACACACACACACACACACACACACATGTACACAAAGTAGACAATGGAACTGTCAACGTCAAAACCGATTAGATAGACTTTATTCAGACAGCTTAGCTCGTCTCTGCGGAATTGACCTAAAGTATGAAACAAATATTTCCTACTCCTACGAATCCTTTCCTTATTTAAGTAGAGGAAATTTGGTGTTTGGTTCTCTCCTTGTTGCCTTTTATGGAACTATTCCAAAGAAATCGGTAATTCATCTATAATTAGATCGTAAATAGTTGCATTCTTTTAAACTGTAGACGTAAACATATCGTGTTTTTACTGATAATTGAAAAGTGTGTAATTCATATCTATATATATATGATTATATGTAAGAGATTCTTACTATCCTGGTTTGGATGTCGCTAAGAACTTTATAAAATTATTAAGTATTAAGAAAAGGTAACGCTAAGGTAAATGTCGAAAATTATGCATTCTTACCACATTAAGGATTGCTTTTAATCAGAACGCCTATATGAGAGGGGGTCCGAAAAATAATAGGCTTGTGAAGTCCACAACCTAGCTTAGCAAATTTACATCTCAAATCCAAACTACAAATCATATCCTCTTGGTATATAAGGTCTTACTTTCCATGAGAATATCATATATATATATATATATATATATTATACCCATCCCCGAAGGATGAGGGCTGTATTCATTTTGTCAAAACGTTTGCAACGCCCACAAGAAAGGATCAGATACCCCAAAAAAGTATATATATTCTTATTCAGCGTCAAATTCTAAATCGATTTCAACATGTCCGTCTGTCCGTTTGTTTGATGTCTGCTATAAACATTCTCCTGTCCGCAAAAACTAAGCTATCGACTGCGAAATTGGCAGAAATGTTGGAAGTTCTTGCACGCAGGACGGTATTGTAAATGGGCCAAATCGATCGAAGGGTACCCAGTAGACAAGTAGATTCATTTTAAACGAGGACATCCTGGTTGATTATACCGTACACCACTTGTTGCGCAGGGTCTATTAAATTTGTGAGGACGTGTGTAACACCAAGAAGGACATGAAATAGAGCCGCCCTTCATTATAACGAGGGATTGAAGACCATTTGAATCAATCAAAGCTCGTCTGTCTGTTCGTCCGTCTGATGTCTGCCCATGGATTCTTCGATTCATCCGACAGGGACTTTTTCAACCACTTCCTATATAACGCCTATTTTTTAAATTCTGCATGCTGCATAGAGCCGCAAATCATTGATGACTGGCGTATGGCATAAGAATGTACGATTGTGTTCATATTGATTCATTTATCGCATATTTGTTTCAGTGCAATTTAACTCCAAATTTCTTATAGGATTTGATTTCGGTAAAGTGGTAATTCAACTTATTTCTAATCAAATACATATGCATTCTGAAGCTTTTGCCATTTATATGCTGCATATGCTTCTACAAAAAGATGCACAGAACAGCACAATGTCACACTTGCGGTGAAGTGTCTAGCTTTCAAGTTTTTTCTTCTTAAGTGTTTTCTTTTGTAGGTTTGTATGCCATTGTCTATGCACGTATGTACGTAGACCTATGATGTATCGAAAAGCGCAAGCATGGAAACGGAGGGCAATTTATTCACTTTTTTCCTTTTTTCATGTATATGCCACTAGTAAGTATATTAACTTTATCGTTCCGTACGGGAGACGATGGAATGTCGTACTCATATCTTTGATAACAAAACAAAAAAAATGTGGTGACAGTCTTCCATTTAAAATCTAATATCGTATTGTTTAAATCTAAATTTATTTCAAGCAAATACAATGAAATTACTTTCGGCTTTCGCCGAATTTTTTATACCCCACACCTTTATCTAAAACAAACTCAAAAAAATGATTACATTTTTTAACCGTAGGTGTAGTCAAACTTTTCACATCTTCCTAGAGATACTGAAAAATCAGCCATGGAATATATGTTAAAATGAGCCGATATAAAAAATTGCAAATGTTTTCTTGACATGGCGGTTTTTCCATGTGAAATCACAAACCCTATGGTACACAAAAAAAATTTTCCAGATGGACCGGAGTCTCCAAAAATTAAAGTTCCTGCTTTAAACCAGTTTGGTTAAGCCATAAAGGACACAATTTTGCACTTACAACAAGACACTACGAATTTTTTAAAAATATGATTTAATATTTTGTGACAATCGTACGAATTTCTCAGAAATTTTTCTGTATCAAAATATGAGGTGAATTGGAATGTTTTTTTCGCCTGCCACACTAAGTAACGAATTCATAAACAGAAATAGTCGTGGATTCAAGTTTCAAGTGCGGTGGCGTCTTCAATGTAGGCGAGCACAGGGTCTAAGTTATCCGGCAGCCTCTTACTCAATGCTTTGTAAATCCATTTATAAAATGCATAGACCATAAATAATAAATAAATAAATGCGCAATCGACTTGAGCATGAAAATCTGACTGTTACGTGCATCGGATACCAGTGTATATTTTATTAACTCGACCGGAAAGTTGTTTTTATAGAACTCTGATTTTCGAATATGGTCCCGAAATGCTTTGTTGAGCTGAATTAAGCCTCCCCGTCATCATAGCCTTCCCATATAACAGTTTATTTCGCAAAGTTGTTGTATGACTACTTGTATCAAGCGGAGTGGCATAGGATAGTGGCTTAGTGGTGGGCCATGGCCCACTACTTGAAAAAATAGAACGCGTCATTTGCGTTTTATGAAGCAACCAGCTAAAGTTGGACACAATTTATTTCCACATACGGTTAATATGGAATATCTTTTTCCCTATTTTAGAATTTCAGGTCATATTTTAAGGTGATTTAAATATGAATGTGCTTTAAATTATTTTTCCTCCTCTCTGCCTACTGAAATATTTGATGATATTTCGTGAGAGAATGAAATATTCTTAGAGATAATCATTAATTTAATCCGCCCATTTAATACATAAGGGGTTTTTACGTATGACAATAAACTGCACTATAGAAGTCTTCACATCCACCACCAATATCCAACTATTTCCTACACACTACCCCTGTTTCATTTGTACATATTGATTGATTTCTTGAGAGAAAGCGGAAGAGAGAAAGAGAGAGATCAAAATTCCTTTGAACATTTTAAGGTATGCTCAGGGTGGTATGCTCCTATTCCTGTAACACAGTGATGGCCAGAAAGAAGTAACAAAAGAGATAAAGACAGGGACGTGATCGTAGCCATGCAGTGGACACGTGTTCAATGGGTAAGTGTTATGCCTCCGCTTACGGAGCATTCACTATAGCTACGATCAAAGTAGACCCTACCGCATTTGCGATTTGAACCAACGAACGCACTGACTTGACAATCGCGAGTTTTACCTACTCGGTCGCTCATACGAATAACTTATTTATTAGAGAGGGGGAGTGTTTACACAAATCCGATAGCAATTAATCTAGGCAGCGGTTTTGGATTATCGTACGATATGAAAAACAGGAAGGAAGAAAATTATATTCGTTCGTGACCTCATCTTTAATACCTTTCACCGAGAACTTAAAAAAAAAGAAAAGCAAAGAACTCTATAACAAGCAAAAATCACGGAAAACAAAGTTGTTCACAGTTTTTGTTATGTTTGTACACGTCTGTCGGCGGTGTGGGCGTCTTCTTTGAAAAGTTTGGGCCATTCTCGAATTCTGTTGCAAGTTCGTAGGCGCATTGAACAGCCGGACGTACTTAATTCGATTCAGAATTTGATGCTGATCAAGAGTGTACACACTTTGTGACCCGAATTTCTATATGGTGTACATAAATAAAAGAGAACAAAAATAAAGGAAAAAACCAAATCGAAATGAAAATCCTCGTCCATGCATAAATTTTGGACACCAACTTTTTAATAAATAAAACCAATTTAGTTGTTTGTTCACATGTGTATGTTTATTTACTGATCCATAATATTTAATTTTTTTTTTTTAATTATCAATATTTTTTTTTTTTTTTTTTATTGCTCTTAATTAATAGTCGCACTGATATTCAAGAGTTTGCCAAAAAAAAGAAAAAAAAAACATAAATAAATAAATCCCATACAGAGATTTGATATCTTTATTCTATTTCTGTCGAATTTCGTTTGTCTTCTATATATATATATATATATATTAAATATATATGTATATGTGCATGTGTATTATAAATTAATTTAATTATCTGTTAAACGTTAAGACATGAATATATCAATAAAATTATTTTTTATAAATAAATTGTTCATATATAAACTTTTATTAATTTATTTGTTCTCTCTTTCTATGTTAACTTAATCGCAAAATAAATTTCATATATCAGAATAATTTACTTTTTTTGTTTTTAGTCCTTTTATTATATATTAGTTTTTTTTATGTTTTTTAAATTAAAATATATATATATTTCTTACAAATTCTAATTGGTTTCTCACATATATATATATATATGTCCGTATAAATAGCTAATGGTGCATATGTATATGTTTCCTAGTAAAAATGCTTTCCTAATTGCATGAAAAATATCTACAACTTATTTGTCCGTACATATTAGATTTAAAAAGTAGCTTTCTTTCTTAAAGCAAGTTTACAATGAGCTTAAAACGAAATAAAGAAGTAATATTATTTTATTTGTTTTTAAACAGAAAACAGAAAAAAAAATTCTTTGTGACATCTCCAGCGCGTTTTTTTCTTAAAAGATTATATATATATATATCTATATATATACATACATATATATATATCTATATATATATATACATATATATATATATATGTATATATATATATATCTTATACATATATATACATATATATATATATATATTATTTAATAAGTATTTAAATAATTTTACAAATGAATATACATTTACATAACTGTGGATGATCTTAATGTATTATTGCTTTATTTTTAATTTATTTATTTATTTTTTTTTTTAAATTCTAGCTCCCAGTATATACTGTATTTAAAGTTATAAATACTAATCGTTAACTTAAAAAAAAAAAAGTTAATTAATGTTATATGATAATATTTTATTGCTCATATTCATTTCTTATTTTATTTTAATAAAGCAACTATTAATAACAAAAATGTAATAAAATAAAATATTAAGTAAATATTATATAAATATACATAATTAATTAAATGTGCGAAGAGTGTGTAACTTTTCTTCTTTTTCGAATTTGATTTCTTCAGTAAATGTAAAAAGTTCGACTATGAAACCACATTAATTTTTCAATATTTCAATGTTAAATAACGTTTGTTCTCTTTTATTTATTTATTTATTTATTTGTTTATTTATTTATTTATTTTTTGTTAAAAACAAAAAGTAATGATAAAACAAGGGAATATCTTTTTCGATTTTTCTTGGCTCGAACTAAATTATCTGCAACTAGTTTTAATAATTTTATAAAATTAATAGATTTTTTTTTTTTTTTTTTGAATGAAAAATACTGCTGGTGTATATAGCAAAATGGAGGGCTATAGACCATTATTCGCAAGCAATACATAACAATATATGCATCGAAATCGATATATACACGCGTTATGTCACTAGAATTGAAAAAGCACTTATCTCGCAGACAACTTCAACAGTTCATGTTTAGGACAAAGAATTTTTTTATATCCAATACCGGCAATACAAGGCATATGAGATACCCCCATGGGGTAATCTTGTATGAAAAATTTAGCTTTCGCTTTTGTATTCAACTGTTTGGTAAAAACGGCGAAAGCTGACTCTACTCAACTACGTGACTACCCTCATGCTTATGATGTTTGAAAAATACCGTATTACCCTTGAAATATCTATAAAATATTATATAAATTTGTTTGCATGTTAACCGCTTCCCCCCCTCACCTATACACCTGAATTGATGTTGAAGACGAATTTGAGGGTCATTTATTATTAAGTTTAAGCATCTGTTGAAACGGCTGCATATCGTTTGTCGTTTATATAGGCATAAATACTGATGTATTAAAAAAGATATAAGGAATTTTTATTTTGAAAGCAAGCTTCGCACTCCGATGAATTTTCAAAATGAATAAATTTACTAAACAACAAATTTGTATGAAATTCTGTTTAAAAAAGTGGAATCAGAAGAAAAGTGGAAGTGGACCTAGAGTCAAGAAGACTAGCAATCATCCCAACCGCAGATCAAAATGCGAACAGTCGTCGATCAAACATTAAAAGACCTTCGACATATGGATTTGCCGGAGAAATGTCATTACGTATACAAAAATGTAGCTTTTCCTTGCGTGCTTCGGCTAATATTGATTTACGCGATTGTTACCTTACTTTCTCCTTTCTTCTTTTTTGCTTTTTTTTTCTCATTATTTATTTATGTATGTATGACAAACATCAAATATCCTCGATGAACTAAATAATTTCAGACATAGACGCACCTTTCGAATAGATTTGATTGGAGCCACAAATTTATTGGCTTGGTCCATCTTAACGCGACATCCCAAAAAAAAATTGAATTTATGCAGAATTTTCTGTTTCTTAATAAAATTTTAAGACAGAAACTGTAAAAAATCGCGTTTCACTACAAAATTTTCGTTAATCTCTTTACTTTATTGTTGTAGCACAAAAAAAAAACTGAAATCATAATTTGATTTTACTAACAAATCTTGAAAACCATTATTTACTTTCTTTATGATCTATACGCATAAATCTTCTTCTTTCGTAACTCAGCAAATCAGCGCCAAAGACAGACAATTCACTGTGCTACGTAAAAACGATTCAATCTGGGCACTAATTGTGTATGGCGTTGGCCAGATTTCATTTTCGAGTTTCCACTTTTTTTCTTATATGTTTGCGCAATAAGTGCTCTTCCAAATCTGTCAAATCAGGCGTAAGCTAAATAGCTCAAGTTTTGCATCGGTATTGATTGTTTAGAGTTACATTTGTAAGGGAAAACAGCTGTGAACTGAAATATAAATTCCAAGCAAAATTGTTTCAGTTGTTGACGTGAACGCATCGTTTATAAAAGTTTTACGCGCAAGTTTTTGTTTGTTTTATTAAAAATGTTTATTGTTTCATTTCATTTTATCAAACGTTTTATATAATTTTTTTTTATTTACGTTTGTATGGTTTTATTATTGATTATATTATGTTGTTTATTTGTAATGAAAAAAAAAAAAAAAAACGGCAAATTTGCTAATTGTTTTCCCTTTATTTTTTTTGAAATACATTTCGAATGACGAAAGCCATACATAATTCATAACTTTCAAGGTACGCCGTCTCAGGAGGGAGCTAATTAACTAAAACGTATATATTCAATGGACTTAACTGATTTGCATCCGCCACGTCCATAACTATGATCATGATTTTGCGAGAAGCTCACTTTCCCAAATTTTCTTATTTCATTTTATTTTGTTCGATTGTTCACGACGTTTTACTACTAATTTGTAATCTCGAGATTATGATTATTTTCCGAAATATGGTTGAGTACAAGTGTACGCATGTACAAGTGGTTTATGGGAGAGCGGAAATGTTGCGCAAATAAAAGTAATTTGTGTAAAAAAGTGGATTCGTAGATGTGAACATTTATATGTTTCGATGACAAGCGTTAACTTATCGATTTTTTATAGTCGAATTAAAATTCAAACAAACGTAATTTTTACAAATGTAAAGTTTATCTCCGCGCTGTTCATTCAAAATGAACGATAACAGTGAAAGCAATGAAGAAACTCGTACATAAATCAAATAAAACCAAACACTTTCATCTTGGGTTCAAGAGGGTAATAATAAATTAAAGTATACATAATGACTCTCCAGATTTGCCTTTAGCGTCATATCATCCAAGCGATTGAAGGGAATGATGATGATGATGATAATATAACTGCATAGTTATAGTGATCATAAAACATGAATCCATGTTTATGTTAACCCGGAAGCGATCCAACAGCTAAACAAATATCGTGTTAAAGACGCACCGAAACAGGACAAATCACGAGATTAGAATAAGACGGAAATCAAACACCTATTTGACTATTTCTTCAAATGTCCTGCCACTGACTATGTTTTTCGACGGTTAAAAAAACCCCCCTTAGTCATTTTGAATTAAGAAAATTTGCTAAAAACATATAAGTTCTTTGGCTACTTTGAAGTCTATACCGTAAATGGAGGAACAGAATTGTTTCGAAGGTCGAAAAAAGATTTTGTAATATTTGTATTCACGTTTGAGTGGATTAATAAGTTTTTTATTTGAAAATTCTCTTTATTTCTTGAACACAGGGCTTGGTTTTTGTATGATTATCTAACTATAGCTAAATTCTATGGCAATCTGTGTTTAAGCATTTGTATACAGCATCACCTATTAGTGGATACTTCCCCGATCCCACTTAATTATGAATTTCAGTTCTTACGGGCGCATTTCGTCCATTTTTATTTACTTCGTATGCATTTAGCATCTTAAACATTTCTGAACCATTAAGTAGTGCAATGATGAAAAACTACTCCATATGATTATCTTATGAAATATTTTATATATCAGTGTTTTAAATTTGCGACAATCAATGTTTCACAAATCACTAAAACTATTTGTACAAATTCACCCTTTTTCTGTCATTTCTATTCATTTTGTGTAGCAAATTAAACTCACATTTTCCGCATATATCGGTATGAAGACATATATATACGTCATTTTAATATTCAATTTCAAACGCCATAATGGTGTCAACAACTGACAGATACTAGATAACCGAACACGAAGCTAAATTGACTTATATCTCATGACGACCAATAATATAAAATAATACGTAAGGGTAATGACGAATTTCTGCTAACGAACATACATACATAATAACACATCACCCAATAAGTCTTCTGTCTAACACATATATAGCATCACTGTTGATCCCTACCATTTCTGGATAGTACCAACCTTCAAACGGTACCTGCCCAAATTTCGTGACATTCTGATAATTAGTTTACAAACTACAGTTGGGCTTATGACACTACTTTTGTAATTTACACAACAATCGAAACATCTTTTTATTGTCCTTCGATTAGACCTTGATTTTTGGTGAAGAAAAATGGGGGTCAAATCTGGTTTGGTTTGAAAGATGTTATGGCTACTCTTATCTGTCGAAAACATATTTTTGTGTGTGGTTTGCCAATTTTAAACACAGTCGTATAGACACTGATGATGCTGAACGCTCTGATCGTTCGAATTCAGAAGCTGCAAAAAAAATGCACAAAATCCTATTGAAGGACGAAAAGATAAGTGGCTTTAGTTAGCTAATACCTTAGAGATATCAGAAAGTAGTGCATTCATTATTTTTTAGGAACATTTGTCCATGAAAAAGTTCTCTTCGAGGTGGATGCCGTGTGCCCACTTTTGACAACTCTTGATGACTCGAAGCGCTGTTTAGCCGAATGGATGAAATTCATCACTAAGTCCAAAGTGAAATTGGCAGTCAGCCGAATGGACAGCAGCCGACAAAAGCCGTCCAAAGTGACCAAAAAAAGTAGTTTCACTAAAACATCTGTAGCTTGCATGTAGACTAATGGTCGAAATGCCATAACATTTTGACACGCCGTGTCGTTTAGAGATTGGTACTATCCAGAAGTCATACGGACCTATCAACTGTCTAATTGCTGGCTGGCTAATTTCAAGCATGTTATGCGTTTACAAAGGATACAGCATATAGGATGTGAGTAATGATTTCTTAAAGCTTCTCCAATTTCTCAGCTCTATATTTATGCAGACAGTGTTGTAACGAATGTACGAGACGAGATTAGACCATACAATGGACTTTTTTTCATTTCCGAGAGAATTCTTTACATTTAACTATAATTATTTCCTACACGATGTAAGGTAAGAGTATATTAAGTTATTGTACCGATCGATTACACAGAACGGCTTAAGATATTTCCACGTTTTTTTATATCTGCATATTTAACATTTATTTATGTACTTTTGTGATCAAATTATAGGTTTTCGAGATATTTTGACAAAATTTGTTAGATTATTGGAACGTTTTACCTCAACGACTAGCCCTATTGAAAATGGATTGATTCCACCCATTTTTACATCTAATCCCCTTATAGAGGCCTGTATATTTTGCCACACTAAATAAATATGAAAAATTTATATCGGATGTGACCGTTAAATTGAATTCCTTTAACTTTGAATTGTAATAGGAGCGAGTCTGGTGTAAGGTATTTGATGGCCGGCCTTGCTTCACCGCAGTGTTAAGCTAGATTCCAAGTATTAAGCCAACTTAAAACCACCTCGTTAAGTGAACTTAAGTTTTTCGGATTTTTGTTTATGGAAGTCTTGCTGTATTTCTTATGAAGTATGCATTGGTCCGGTTTTGTTTGTTATATGAAAACTTTGGCGAAAAGTTTGACGCTTTTGGACGCTTAACCGAAATTGAATCACATCTTCCTTTCTACCAGCTTGAATTTAAACAAAGCAAATTTTTGATGAAATTTTTCAGCAACGTAATGTACGCAAAGATATTTAAAAAAAAAAAAAAAATGAAGAATATTTTCAAAGTTTTCACAAACAAATGTTTTACATAATTTAATTAGAAGTTATTTATTTGTTGCATAAAAAGCAAACAAACAAAAAATGGCTTACAAAAGTTTTTTTCTTTTGGAAACTTATAAAAATTGTATAATTAACTTTATTAAAACATGTAAAAGTTTTCAGAAATTTTAAGTAAAATTTTTTGTAAAATTTTAAAATATTAATAATATTTATAACAAAAATACAAATTAAGCAAGAATTTTTTAAAAGATTCCACGTCACACTCTTAACATTAAATATTCCTTTTTAAACATACTTCCGTTAATAATATTCAACTTAATGATATTGTCTCAGGTCGTGTAAAAAGCAGGATTTGATATAGAATTTTAAAAACTGCTGGTCTTTATAATTAATACATGAAACTTTTTGTAAACGTATTTTAATTTTTATAAGTGTATTTTCTTTGTACCATATTTTTTATTACAAAAAAAAAAATAACGGAGGTTCCTAAAATTTGCGCAAGATTTGAATTTGTCAACACTTGTGTGGCGTAGTGTTGGCAACCCCCCCCCCCCCTCCTCAAACAAAAAAAAAAAACATTTTGATAGATGACAGTTTAAGATTAGTAAAAATGAAACACTTAACGGGAAAGCAAAGTGTTTTCATTGTTGAACAATATTTCAAAAATAACGACATTTTAGTGGCCACAATTGTTCGGAATCTTGATTTAATTTCGTCAGTTGTGAATAGAGCAATTGACACCATTGGATTTCGTTTTATGGGCTTACTTGAAGTCAAAGGTTGTAGCAAGATTGTATTAGCAAGTCATGGCAAATTTCGATAAAAGGGTATGTATGTGCTTGCAAAGCCATGAAGGCTATTTGCCCGATGTGCTATTCCACATATTACCCTGACCTATCCACATTATGATTCAATAAAAAAGCTTCCAATTAAAAAAAAAAAATAACTCCCTTCTATTTAATTCAAAACTTGCCTAAACTTTGCGATACCCATTCTAAGTACTTTTTTCTAATTATAGATAAATTAAAATGAATAACAGAAAAAGATGAAAATCTGATGAAAATGTACACGCCTTGCAAACAATTTAGATACCCATCACCACCTACCAGACCAGATCAATATATGAAAATTTAATTTTTTTTCATAACCCTAAGACTGCCAACTGTCGTCAATGGGCCAAATACAGGGACGTTTATAAGAAACTTGTGCAAAACTTCAATTAATCCGTGCCCGATAGAGGAGTATGTTGATTATTGATAAAAATATATTGAAATTTCCATTTTCTTTTCGAAATGTTTACACTTTTCCACAATTTTAATTTGGTAGACAATTTGCGCTCATTTTCAAATTTAAGTCGCAGAAAAGTGATCCACTATAATAACTAATCCTCAATTAATATCAACGTTACAGTAACTTTTAGGTTACCAACAAAAGCTGAATATGCAAAAGGTCACAGCTAAATCGACTTTGAATCTCTTTGTGATCTTTCTGATAGGTTATGTTGTAAGGCTTCTGATATTCCCGGATACCTCATTTTCAAAGTTGAAACATCCGAAAATGAATCAATAATTTTATTCCATCAAATTTAAATTTGTTTCTTAATTTCGGGTTTCCTTTGTTATGCGATACGTAATGAATTTGCATGTCAAAAATTTCAATTGATTTTATTTATTGTTCACTTTCGTTTCGTTCGTTCTTTACACAATAATTGAAATAAAACAAATATAAACGGCTTGAACGCGCGATGATGCTATTCGTAATATTATTGAGAGCGAAAGAGAGAGATAGACAGAGAGAAACGGTTAGCTCATTTAGCCATGTCCGTCTGTGTCTTGAATTCCATCTCACCGTTGCGAAAATTGAGACAAAAAGATTGCGATGTAATCACATATGAAAGATTTACCTTTTGTAAAAGTTAACTTTCAGATATATATATATGTGTGTGAGTGTATGTGTATAGTAGTTCTTAGTGAAGATGTTTAAACATTAAAAGTCGCTAATATTCGTCGGCAATCTCGTACAGCGTAGGTAGTATCAAAAAATTTCCATGCACGGAAAATTTAGGCAGAGAATTAAAGTTTTTTTTTTTTTTTAACTTATTCTTCTGCTTAACGAAAACAAGATATGATGTTGAAAATGAATCTATGTGATGGGCATCTAAGATATGCCCTATTACGAGTATACTAGATAATCCAAAAGACAATTGCCGATTTCGATAATGTTATGTATCTTGTTGTACGTAAATACATACGTTTCCGGTTGAATCAGTAGCACCAGTTTTCCTCGTAAATTTCATTTTATAATTTTATAATTTGCTCCCATAGTAACATTGGCGGTTACCTATGGAACCCTCTCTTATTTCGTTTTTTTTTTTTGTTTTTTTTTTTTTTGTTTTTTACAAAATTCTAAAATATTTATTTTTGGTTTTGCTTTTCTATTGGTTCTTATTTAATTTGCTTTCAATGATCATTTCAAACTCCATACCTGATATGACCGCTATATAGTAAATCATTCTATTTACTATAAATTTCTTTAGCGCAATTGGTTTCTGTATACAAGAATAATCGATAATCCAAACACAAGTGGAAAAAAGAAAAAAAAGACGTTATGAAAATTAATTAGAAAATTTCAAATAATTCATTTACAAAGAAGATAAATTGCGTTTCAAAGTAAATGTAATTCAACTTTTTTTTTTTTTTTAATATTTACAGAAAATATCCTTAATTTTTACTATTCATATTACGTCCATTATTTAAAGAACAATATTCGTATTTGAAAGTAAGAGACATGATCGATTAATTGACGAGAAGTTAAAATGATTTTAATTTTCATTAACAAATATTGACGGAGAATGCCAAAGAAAAGTGTGTCTTTTTCCCACTCGAATACGGATGAGGAGCATCAAGTCAGGCGCATACAAGTTCTGATAATTAAATTTAAAAATAAAAATAAATAAAAAGAAGAAAACATTTGCAGCACTGCGTATTTCGTTTCCCGATATTTCTTGGTAGATCTGCCGCCTTTAAAAAGTTTTGTTTGATATAACGAGGATACCCTCTCATCAACTAATATTAGTTTAATAGTCCATTGATTTTACTACTTCATGAGTGTAAAATAAATCAAATTAAACTTATTTCATTTTTCCACCTATACGACGTTCTCTCGTTCAATTCAAAACTGTAGATCAAAAATCAAATAGTTTTTATTTATAGCCGCGAAATCGAGGTGTAATCATTTCTTTTAATATTTAATTAAATCACACTATTCGCAAAGTACATAATTCCTTGATCGGCTATCCCAAGACCATTTTTAACTTTTTCAAAATAGACAATTAAATGAGTTGTGGGATTAAGCTTTTAAAAACACAAGCAGAAGCTACACATTGCGGCGAACTATCGGAAGGAGGTCACTGTTAAGAACAATTTAAAACATTACAGTGGGCCACGGATTCGGACCGCCCTGCAGTTATTCATATCACGACTATTAAAAAGAACGCGTTGTGAACGAAGTAGTCGAAAAAGTCATCCGATTCGAACAATTTTCGCTAGCGTTCGTCCTTGCGTTAAAATACGACAGCACACAAAATTTCATCAAAATATCTCAAAAACTGCGACCGGTACATCGAACGTAAAAAATAAAACGGACGGACAGGCTTAGGTCTATTCAGAAAGTAATTGTGAATTGGTTGTTATAGTAAAATGTATGTCTATCTCAAATCCCTCTAGCTATTGCATAAATTCCCTCAAACTTACTATATTCTTGTACCGCAGCCGGGAAGCTCACTAGTATGCCTGTGTGTAATCGAAAATCCTTATATTACTTATACATCTGCTTGATATTACTTTTCATAACATTATGTTAAAAGCCTTTTATCGTGGACGACATTTTGATTGAAAGTTTTTCAATAAAAATCTACACTTAAAGACTTACTATTGGCAAAAGCATGTATATTTTCTTTATTTATTTATTATTTATTTATTTTCTTCATTTCCTATTATACTTAAATATGTTACGTGGAGAATAACAAATTTGACTAGCTGAGTGAAGAGAAATGTCGCAGATACATTTTTCCACTGAGATCAGATTTCTTTATATGAGCAGCCTTATAAACACTCACATGATAACGATACCGAAGTCGTTTTGGTTAGAAAAAAGTACGGACTGTTATTTAACTCGTAACACGAAAATTGATCAAAAACTGAAATTTTCAATTTTCAAGGAGCTCAGTTCATAAGTGCTGGAATTAAAAATGCCTTCATTGTGAACATTGCCTTTGCCCGTAAATAGAAAATTATTTATGTATCTTTAAAATAACCAACACTTTTTATTTTAAGCGATCCAACTCCTAAATACGATCAAGAAAATAATAAAGAAAATATTAATAGATGACAGAGAGATTTTATTCAGATTATATAGCCTTCACTTTCCATATATTTTTCCATTTCATTTCAATTCAATTGAATTAACAATTCATCCATTTATAAATGAAAAGAGCATCTCTGGTATGTATTGTTATTGTTATTAATTTAGCCAAAGAAATAATTTGTAAGACTAAAGTCTTAAAGCGCTAACCATAAGGCTATCGGCTTTATTGAGAACTCTGCCGGAGTTGAGCCCACGACCATTGAGTTGGTAGTTCAGATCCTTTTCTCCCTCGACCACTCTGGCGAATAGTCTGATATGCAAAAATCCCGATTAAGGAAGAAATTTCTCATTTTGGGAATTATAATGCGAATGTAATAATGAATATAATATTAAATTATATTCCGATGCGATTTAGAATATAAAGTACTAAGATTTGCAAAATTGGTATCTGTGAGCAGAGACACGTCCTAAGGTAAACACATGAGAAATAATATAGTTGCTTCTCCATATTTTCAAGCGCAACCATCGCATTCAACGTCGTCTAGAAAAATCACACTATCCTGCAATCCATTTTCTTGTCTCTATTGAAAGGGCGAATTCTCCAGAAAGGAGATGGAAAAGCTGAAATTCAACACAAATATTTCCTTGGAGATATTTCCAAAACCCTTCTACTCAAATGTTCACCACAATCATCTGTCCCTATGGTCCGAAAATGGTTCCAATCGGTTTACTGTTATGTTCACAATTAATGATTAAATTTTTTGCAACTAATTTTTCAATTTTATTCTTTTATTTATTGAAGTTTTTAAGCAACAATAAAGCCACACGCATTACATTAGTATAAATTATGTACACAGAAAAAACTAAAGAGTATTCAAATGATCACCTTGCTCTAGTACTAACCTCTTGAAGCATTTGAGGAGCCATTAAAGGATCTCAAAGTGAGTAGAATTTCGTTCTAGTATCAAGCTGCGCATTCAGAACAAACGAACCCTCAGCCAAAGAGTTAAATATGTACGGCTTTAAGATAAAACAAATTGCAGTCTTCGATCAAGAGATTGGACGCTTACGACTGAAATATTTTATAGGGATAAGAGGTTAACAGCCTAAATTTTAAGTAGTCATAGAAATAGAATTTCGCAAAAGCATGTGTGAACGAAAGAAGAAACATTCTCTGAGTCCCACGTTACATAACACCGTGTAACGCGGCTGACAATCAATTTAAGTCTATCCGAGTTATACGATGGGCAACCCGAGAACATTCCGACAGAATACATTATTTGCGAAATAAGAAACACAAGCGTAATCTTACATTTAGCTCGAACTGGCAAGTGAAGCTTCAGAGATTATATAATTTCCACAGAGATCCTGTCCAAGTGCACATCAAAGTTCAGTTTGCACTCTAGAGTTATCCCCAGATATGATATAGGTTTCATCAATCAATAGGCTTCTCATTTAATCTAATATTGAAATTGTAGGAACCAGCTCAGTAAGAGCTAAAAAATATGGCTTTAATCATGCTTGTGTCGGTACAAAACGTATTCTCCACCATCCAAGAATTAATACGTACTAGGGTTTAGTTAATCTTAATTACGATCGCAGCTAAAATGCAGCGAAATATTATATGCATAGGTAAAAAATTTACATTCATTACCTGCGGAGTCGAAATCATTCACGAATAAATTTAACAGTAAGGCACCCAGATACCGCATCAGCAAAAGAAGAACTGACGTGATCTACTGAAACAGATTGTTTGCAGTTAGAGATATATGTCCACATAAACTTATATGCGCAACTAGAGACATTCGTTTTATGGTATAATTTGCCGATAAGTTTTCGCGTGAGTATCCCAGTAGGTGAGATTCACGATTCACCAAGTCAGTGTTCGCGGGTCAAATCCTAAGTTAGGTACAGTTTAGCTTGTTCGCAGCTATAGTGGTACTCAGTCGGTGAAGCGGTTACACCTACCAACTGAGCAGACACTTATTAGTCTGCGGCTACGACGTTCCCTATCTCTACCTTCAATTCTTTTTGACCGTTACCGTATTATGCGGATACGGGACATCCCGTGAGTGATTGGTCCATTTCGAAGAAACAAAAAAAAAAACATGGGATTCTTGACAGAGCTTCAAATATTCCTCTTGCTGAGATTATTTCTTATAAGGTCAACGAGGAAAACTAAAAGCTTGGACGTACTGCGGTCACAACGGAAATTAAAACATTAGTATTATCTAAGTGCGTTTCGATTCGTTATTTTAGAGAGACCAGGTGGAATGTTAACCGGTCGAACGTTGTTATATGTGTAAGATGAAGGAGTGGTTACAACTCGGACTATTTCACACCCCGTAGTAAAATCAATTTATTTTAATGTTCAACAAAGTGCAACCAGCTTACCATTCTTTTCCCCTATTGAAACAGAAGACTATTATATTCTTTTTTACATTATTTAGGCAGGGTTTTGAATAACAAAACATTAAATAGGGATTCGATTGCTTTCATCTTGTCAATTTCTCCCTGTGGTATACTTGTCTTCTTGACTATATTATATACATATGTTTATCCATCATTGGAATATTATATTTATTTTGAAACGAACGAATTTTATGGAGTAAATTCTAAAATATTACAAAAACAAGTAAGAATATTATAGTCGGACAAGGCCCTACACCACATTGTCTAACACAATTTTTATTTTTATTATAGAACACAAAAATTGTATATTATTTATATATAAAGGCATATTTTTCATGTGCGTATTTATGGGGAAGCGGGCCCAAAACGCAACCTAATGTACTGCAAATTCAATCCTTACATAAGGCAGGATCGAAAAATAAGCGTAAATGGTGGGAATTTTGCGGAATTCATTTTTACATGAAATTGCTATAATATTATGGGCCATTTTTGATCACCACATATTAAAACTTAGACTTTTCTAGGATCCAAAAAACAGGCCGAGATGGTCTAAATTTCGCACAGTTAATGTTTTTATATTAAATTACTGTTATCATATAATTTTCATCGTGAAGCATTGAAAATTATGCCTTTTGTCGCATGAACTTCAGTTTTCATTATAAGAGAGGGCGGTATATAAATGCCCCAGCCGGTCCAAAGTTTTCATACCAATTTAGAATGCCGAAACATTACTGCTTAGCTACTTTTACCGACAAACTACAATTCATATAACGACTTTTCAAAATAGGACGTTATATGGGAAATTATATGGGATCGATCCGAACCATTTTCGAATGCATATGTCCTTGGGTCAAAAACCGTCACTGTACCAAACTTCATCAAAATATCTCAAAAATTGCGACCTGTAGTTCGAACACAATTTTTATATGGACAGACAGGCTTAGATCAATTCAGATTATGATTCTGAATCGATCGGTATAATAAATGGTGAGCCTATCTTAAGCCCTTCCGCGTGTTACATACGTCCGCACTAACCTAATATACCCTGTACCACAAGTGACGTAAGGTATAAAACCAAAAACTGCGGCGTTGGGACAGACAACGCGAGCAACTGAACCCCCAAGCATGGATTTAGCGTGCGTTCTGCAATCGCTAGCAATGTCGCACAGGTTTACTTCCCAGCATAGAGATGAGTGCAACGACACACAAAAGGTTTAAAAAGAAGTGCATGAAAGTCAATTGCGATCAACACTAATTAAACGGAAGTTGGTGCAACACAAATATCACCGATAAATAAATTAATTTTCCGTCGTACCCCTAAGCTTGGTGCCGAAAAGGATAAAGGATAATTCACATGAGGCCAGTCACGCGGGCTATAAGTGCATTAGTTTGACAATATTTCATCTCACAATGAAAATGAACAGAAGAACAAAGTTATAAGGGGTGAATGAATAGGTGCACAAAAACTATGAGATAAGTTAACACAAATTACAAATCGATTATACGAATTGATAACAGCTTGCAACAATACAACTAACCGTTCTTCTTGGAAAATAGCTTTTTATCGGTTTCAACGTTACAATGCTTGAGAGGAAGCTTGATCAAAAATACATGCTAACATAACAGCTAATTTAGAGATTTTGAAGATTCTCCTTTCAAGAAATTATCCAAAAAAGTTATCTTACCTTGAAGGATTGTGTCACAAAGCAAAAGAGACATGATTATAGCTAGGAATTGATGTGGAGCTACAGGTTATTCGATTATACATCTTCGCGAGAGAAGCTTATTTTTAGATGACATACCAATAAATATGTAAATAGAAGTTTGGGAATTTTTTTTTGTTATTGTTCGATTAATTCCATACATCAATACCAATGTATATTATATATAATTTTATATATATTTAACTTAATTTTTAATCTTCACAATACACACAATAAATAATGTATATGAAAACAAACAAAAATTTATATTTTCGAAATATTTTGTATTTTGCATATATATACACATACATATATCTCCGTTTAACAATCCAAATAATCGGCTTTCGTTTTCCTTATGTATGTATAGTCAAAGCTTTTTAATGACTTTTTGACTTTTGATTTGTTCAGTTGTTGAATAAACGTGCAACATATTTACGCCTTCGCTTTTTTGGAACTGTCATGTTTCGAGTTCATCATAATATATAATTTCTTAAAAGATATAACAAAATCTTAATAATCATAAGAGGGGGGCTATTTAGCTATATTTATATGTCTGCGTAAGGTAAAGTACAAAAAGCAGCTCAGTTGGTCCATAACACTTTAGGTATGAAAATTATCCTGTAATTGTCTCCTCCGTTATTTTTCCATTGACGAAACGGATTCGTTCATTTCGAAGCTTTTACTTTCATTTAGGTCTTTCCAATCAAAAATTCCTGCATTCATTTACGATACAAATTCTCTCATTTACAAGTGGACATGAAATAATCATAAATAAATAGCTTTCTTTCAAGCGAAAGTAATTTAGAGAAGTTTTCAATAACAAAAATGCCTATTCTCGCTTATCGCATATGAAATACTCTATAGCAGAGTGTTGGTCGCACAATCAATCGTTTTCTACCCTCAAACCAATATAATTGAATTATCTTGAATTTATTCAAATATAGATTTGTTAATCCAGTTGAACTTAATTAGACAATTTAACTAGCCCTAAATGCCTAGAAGACCTTAGATGAATACCGCCTCCTCCTACTGGCTGTGTTTGTTAAATTTCTTTATATATTTTAAATGTGTTTGTAAACCGATCAAAATGGTCCCCGTAAGTATTTGTACTAAGTTTCAGACCAATTGTGAGTTGTAGCATTTTTTTTTATTTTATATTTGGCGTGGTTTTGAAGAGATTAACGCCATTTTCAAGCTTTATTTAGGATCATCATGCAAAGAAGTATAAATCAATTATCAGCATTCCTTGGAAATTTTTACAACGATACGCGTGCGTTTCAACAACAGACGGAAGATGACGAGTTACTGTGAATTGTGTGCTTAATGGTATCTGTAATAACTATTTTAGGGTCTTATATTACACTCCCGAATTGTTCGATCGTGATTTGAGTAAATATTCCATATATCGAGATTCGCCGATTGCCTGTGAATTGATTTAATCAAAATTTCTTATATGTGGATTTGTCGAAATTTTTCAATTATTTTATCAACTCAGTGAATTATTGTTTGTCCTTTCACTTTCGGTTACAGTTTACATCACATGCTGCAAAAGCGAATTTTCGAATTTAATTTTCAGAACTCGTTTGCAGACATGATTATGATAATTGCTGGATATTTTGAAGTTCTTTATATTGTTACACATTTTTTTTAAAGATAAAGATGTTTGTGACACTAGCTTTTATTCTCTTTAACATACGCAATATTGAAAATCTGTCTGTCTATATCATAAATTTTATCTTCTCGTAAACGTATACATACGATAAAAATGCATATATAATATATATAAGTTGTAAACAAACAAAAATTTATATTCGCCTTTTCAGCGAATTTTTGAAACCCACCACCTAAGATCACATTTTTTAATTGTTTGAATATTTTTATACGATCTTATTATATCAATGATTCAATCAATCAATCGATCAATCCCCCATTCACCCATTCATTTATCCATTCATTCGTATCGCTATCTTTGCTACGGCTCAAGTATATTGATTCTCTTGCATAAAAGGACCAAAACTCAATTTTAAAATTAAATGAACAGAAACCAGCTGAAAGTATTTATTTTAAGTTTCAGTTTTCTACCTCCATTTTTCATGACTTTGAGATTTGTAACGAAAGATTGCTCAGAACATAATTAAAGTAACAAAAAATAGCGCTTCGATCAAAACATTTGTATAGTCTTACAAATATATATATATTTGTGTGTGTGTGTGTGTGTCAACTTATCAACTTCATTTATTATTTTTATTAATTTCATTTATTCTTCGGTGGTGGGTATAAAAGAGAAAAATTAAGTCATATATGAAATGACTAAAAGTCTTCTTCTGACTTTTTGAAGTCATTCTTGCATTTAATAAGAACGAAGGCGAACTTCAAAGAAAGTGGATATAGAATAATTTGTTGCCATTTTTTTTGTTTTCTTTTTTTATAAATTTATTTTTTTCATTATTGGTTTGTGATGTTAAACTCTACTCAATTTGTTATATAAATAATAAATGGCAATTGTTGTGCTTGTCGAATATTTATAGGGGACACAATATGTATAATCGAGTGCGAACACGGTCGTGATGAAAAAAGATGATGCGAGTATGAGAATTGAGTATGATTTTTGACAAACTACAGATCGAGGTCCATTTACCGGGGCCTTTGTCTGTTAAAATAAAAGGATTTTTCTGTGATTTTTCATCATAATGCTAAATGTACAATATGTTTCTTTTAAATAATTAAATAGTAGAGTAAATATCAAATAATAAAAATCAACGAAGAAATATCAAATTCTTTTTTAAATTGATTAAAAATTTGTGCTCACCTTTTCTTACATTTTTTTTTCACTTTTTTCTAGAAATAATGAAATTTAATAGCAGATAAGAGCAACGACGAGAGACAACGGAAATGATACGCATTTTAGAATGTTGCTGCGATCAGAAATCGTGTCGGAAAATTACTTGATCAAGGTAATTAATTACGTGATCGTCAAAACATATGCATTTAACGTTTGCGCTCTAATGTAATTATAGTTTCAAAAGCTAATTAAATTTATATAAGAACTTGACATTCTTTTTACAAACAACTTTTTTAATAATAAATTTATATAACTTTTTTTTATTATAATTATAATAATATTTTTGTAAAAAATTTAACTAAAAATAAAAACAAACAGTAAAATGAAAAAGCTATTCAGTGCGAAATGTCTGCATACGAGTAAATAAGTGACCAAGAAACCGTAATATTCGTTTCATAATATTAATAATTTTTTGCGCATCTTTTTCGCCCTAACACCATTGCCAAAACGTTTCGCATTATTTTACTTCAATTAATAGGTTCTAACATATGCTGGTTTGACATTGTTCTTTAATAAATATTAACAAATAAGCAATAAAAATATTTGTTCGTGACCAAATCTTTTATACCCACCACCGTTATCCTAAAAAAAGACTAAATAAAAATAAAGGAAAATAACTACATTTTCATATTCTATGATATTGGGTTGGGCGCGATTGATTTTTTCCATTTTCGGGGTAAAGGTAAAAATTTATATGGCGTATTTGTTGTACTTTATAAGTAAAAAACATGGCAAAAAACATGGGAAGATGTTCACAGTTCTTGTTGTATAGGATTGTGGGTGTTGTAGGCGTGTTCTTTAAAAAGGTTGGGTCATTTTAAAATTCTTTTCCAAATTTGTAAGCAATATCTTTATTTCTGCGAAGGAGAGTGTTTACCGCAGATACCACGTAATGGAGCCGACCGACAGATGGATAGACAAATATGCTTAAGAGCATTTTGAAATTGCAATTGACCAAGAATTTACATACTCATTGAAAAAAAAATAAAATTTTAATACGCTATAATATTGGGTAGATGTGGTCAATTTTTTCCAGTTCACGTTCTAATTTTTGTAGATTTGTCCGCTGTAGTTTATGAGTAAAGAGCAAAGGACCAATTTTTTTTTCCTTCCGAAAAACGGGGGCGTTCTTAGTTTACGGTGTAGTGTAGGCATGTCCTTCGACCAATTTGGCCCGTTTGCAATACCAACTTGCGTACAAAAAATTCCAATACTTTATTTTTGCAATCAAGAGAAAGTTTACAACAGACATTATACACACGGGCAGACGGACTTGCTTAAATTGAGTCATAGTGTGGTGCCAATCAATAATATATATGCTTTATATCCCTCATCCTTCGGTGATGAGTATAAAAATACTCAAATAGGGCTCAGATCCAAAAAGAATATTTTCATATATTTCCGAACATTATACGTTTATCACTTCAGCCGAATGGTTGGTCGTTCCTTTACCAGTAACTTTGGTTTTTTTCTTATGCAAAAGTTGCATTGCTATCATAACATCACCTCTGTTTCCAAGGTCCAAGGTCTTATTTAAGAACTTTGGGAGGTAGTGTTTTACCTATATATAATTGAATGCAATCATCAACTAAGGGTCCCTTGGCAGCGTCAATTAGTTTTTTAAGGTGACTTGAATTGCTTTATTACAAATAGGTTTTCGAATTTTTTTTCTTTTTTCCCCTGTTGGCGCTTATTAAATCGTTGTCTTCAGATTCTGGTCGACAATTTGAATCGAAATACGAAAGAACACACAGAACCCAATTATAGTGATTTTTCCTTTCTATCCGAATAACGTTCTTTCTAATGAAAGTCATGCTTCGGAAATGATAAAAAAAAAAAAAAAATTTGTTAAAAAATAGTAACAATATCAACAAACAATGAATTTTAGATACCCACCACATTTAAATTTTGAGTTATTGTAGGGAGTGTTAGTGGTGGATTTATTTTCACATGAGATTTCATATAGCCCTCCGGGTAAATATTTCAGATCGATGCCTGTAATGGATTATAAGTAAGAAAATCTGATGGAATTATCTGTATCTCTTCGACTTGGCTAAAAGAATTTGAATATTTGCTTAAAAAAGCAAATGAATACATTATGGAGCCCCCCTAATATGTAAACGTTAGTATATGTGCAATGGTGAGAATAAAAATGCCAATATTGTCCAAAGTCGCTTATTTGTCCATACACTACGCAGAAGGTTATGTGGTTACTTATTCTGCATGCAGACATTTCTAATGCGAATAATTAAGCTTTCCAATTATTTTATTAAATTATTTTAATTATAAATATTAATTAATAAAAAATCAATAGAAATTCTACCATAAGAATAATGTTTAATCCTTTGCGATCGACTATTTTCCCTAATCTGAATACCAACTAGTCGGAGTAAATTTAGCCTTGCGAAGTTGCTTCTCCGTTAGTGATTTGAAGCAAAGTTTATGTACGGACACTAAAACACAAAGAATTTATTGAAACTGGGTAAATAAAAGAATAATCCGAATTATCCTTCACTTTCTTTATACAAATTGTTGAAAAATTTTTAGTCTATGACATGTTGGCAACGCCATAGCTGTGGTGGCATTGATCGCAAAGGGGTAATAAATATTTGGACTACGAAATTTATATTCCGAATTATAAATTTTCTGATATTTTGTTCAAATTTTTCGCAATTAGTGGGCGAAAAACTTGAGGAAATCAAGGTGTTTTTCTTTGACGCTTTCAAATTGAAGAGACATTTATTTTACATTATTCTATACATCATTCGTAGAGGAAGGTATTTGCAAATAAGTGTAAACAATTTTTCAAAAAAAATTGTAATTTGAAGTTTAGTAAGCCATCTTATATACAAAGAAGACAGCAGTGTCCGTCAATTTAAAAAAGAATTTGTTATTTTAGCTATTCAGTTGTTAGTATAAAATGGCATAACATTAACGGGGAAACGCATACACACATTTGTACATACATGTATATTCAGGCATATCAATATGATAGTCTTAATTTATAATTTTCCCTTTTATCGACTTTTTCTGTATTATTTATAATGCGCACAACTTACCGAAAATACTGATCCTGCATAGATTGACGCTGGAATTCAGCGGCCTGTAAATACTGTATATATGTAATTAATGAGTAAAATATTATCGTGAGTATTGGAAAACCTGAAGTTGATCAGCATAAGACATACGCAGCAAAACATCCGAATGTGGCTCTCTAGACATAAGCATATTTGGACGTGGGTATTGTCCAACGTTCGCTATATGATGAACGACAACGAAATGATTTATCAACAGCAAAAATAAAATGTCATTTAAAAAAAATTTAGCTTAACATTAATAATATAACAAGCTCATATTGTTATGACGGTGAAATGGAACGGTACGGATGAAACCGTAAACTTGATGGAAAATATGGGAACATAAGAGAGGGAAAAAGAGGGAAAAGGGGAAGGCAGTCGAAATAAATATGGCTTTCGAAATTATATAAAATAAACAAAGAATTCACAGAGAATACAATTTAAAAGGCAAGAGTTAATGCGTTGTTGTCATAAGTGAAGGTTTTATTTTTTTTTTAGTTTGGCGAAGTCAGATCGTTTCTATTAGTACCCGAAGTTGCTACAGGATGTAAATCTCTACAATAAGCTCAATAGAATTTAGCTAAATTATTGATACCCAACATTTTTCCGACAAGTCAATTTTTGCGGTAACTAACGAAGGAAATCTGTTTGGTATAGGAAGGACTATAAAATATATAATACGCCCCGAGCGGATTTTGTTATGGATTTTTATTTCAACTTTGTATTACAATATTGTTTTAGTTAAACGAATATGTCAAGAAGTACTGTAGACGTTTTGATTTCAATAATTATATAGACAGTTGTAAAATCACACAATGAAAAAATTAATTGGACAAATGGGGCCTGAATGACGCGATGGATCGTGCCAAGTGTCAAGTTAAATTCGTAATAACTCTATAGCGTTTGATTATATTACTAAGTTAATACACAACGCCAGTTAGTAAAAACATTCTAGTTTTAAGATTACTTTTAACATTTTTAAAGACACAGTAACTGAAATTACTTCAGATTTCGAGAAATTCAAGAAAAAAGAAACAAAAAGATAATATGTGCTTCCATAAAAAGTGATATAAGACAAACTAATTATAAATGTATTTGTACAAACTCACGTGGTAGTTGGAATCCGGCCTCCGGTGGTTGCGGCTGTGAAGGCAAAGGCAAATGTAAATGAGTATGAGAATGCGCATGTGCATGAAATTCTCGTGTCAATCGTATCTGAAATTTTGAAAATTTTCAAAAAGAAAACATAGCGAATTTTCTTCTTTTCTGGTGTTGTGTTTTTACAAAAGCACAAACAAAAACGAAAAACATAACCAAAAAATAAATGAGAGCGTCTCGTTGACGAAATTTCATGAGACAAGATAAGTTTTTAAGCGCAGTGTGAAAAACCAAAAATCTGCATTTGTCTGTATTTAATATTTATTCGTTAAATATAGTAATAGACGAAAACGCATATGAAAAATTTGCAAACAAACAAAGGAAACATTTAATTAATTAATTTTTGGGAAAGAAGCGATTATTTTGGTTAATAAAGTATAGAAAAAAATGAATTAGTAGCGAAAAAAATTATAGACCGATGTTGGACTGTTTTGCTCTGATGACGATACTCATATTAATTTGGTGTTAAACAAAAACAACCAAAACGCAACGCACACGTGCAAAGAAAGCTTTCATCGATTTGTTAAGATGTGCCGCGATCTTTAATGAAAAACCAAAAATGCAAAAATGAAAAAAAATATTCACGCATACAAACATACACACACTTTATGGTCATTTTGTTAAAGTCGTTTATTTTAATCCTGTGATTATTAATTCGCAATTTTAAACTTTCCAAATACGATTGAGTGATGATTGTTTAAATGCTTAAAAAAGTTCATATAGGTATATATATACATATATATATGTATATATAGATATGTGTATATACATATGTACAGATATAGTATATGTATAAATATATACGTATATATACATAGGGTTATTTTAATAACATACATATGTATGTATGTACGCTATACATACACATGAAAGAAGTGCAAAAAACATATTAACCATAGAAGCTAACATACCATATGTTCACTCGAATCCAAACCCACATGATGTGGTGGTGGTATGCCTAACCGTTCCCTTTCAATTTGCGATATAGCGGCTGGATTTGCGTACAACGGAAATTGTGAAGGGTGCATACTTCTGTAATTTTGAAAAAAAAATTTATTTTTTTACAATTATTGCCAGTAAGCTTTTAAATACCGTCGATAATATTCCATCCAATGAGGATCCAAACGTGATTGGCTAGCTGCTGCAGCTTGTGCGTTTTTGATTTCTTCCAATTCTCTAGAAGTTTTTCAATACTAAATTATTTTCTTGCTGAATTATTGTGACATTAAAACAACTAATATTAAGAGTCTGAATAAGGTTTACGCTATTTTTAAGAAATGCCGTTACCGCTATAATATCGAGTTGTAACTTCTCAATGTAAAAGTGTAATCGTGTTATAGTGCATTTTATCTCATACAAACAATATAACACTTTCGAGCTTTTAGTATATTAAGTGCCAAAATTTTCGCCACGCCTATTTAAGGCAATCAATTGCATGTAGGACGAGTTGTATAATCCAACAAAACGACAACTGAGGAATGCCACAATTTCAACTAATGAAATTCAACCGATCACGATTGCAATATACGACAAGTAGGAAAATCATATTCGGCTGCGACCGAATCTTTTATACCTATCATCGTTATTTTAAAAAAGTTCAAAAAGAAGGATAACACTAAATATTCATGCTCTCTAGTAGTGTGTGGGCATGGCTCATTTTTTCTATTTCATCTCATTTCATTTCCTTTTTTTTTTTTTTTTCATTTTCTGTAGTGTGTCTACATCTTCATTTTTGACAGGTGGACAGAGGGACTGATAAAGATGCTTAGAACAGTTCAAATTCGATACCAATCAATATTATTTGGATTTTAAAGGGTTGCTGAAGCTTCTTCCTGGGTGCTGCAAACGTTTTGACAAAAGAAAGAATTTTTAATAATCTATAATACTAAGTAGGCAAGGCCGATTTCTTCTATTTTCGTATAGGTGCTGCAGGGCCATTCATTGAATATAAATGCAAATTTTCATCGTTCTATGCGTTGTACTTTACACGTAAGGAGCGAAAAAGTAAACTTTTTTTATTTTTGAAAACCAGAGGTGGTGTTAGGTTATGTTGCACTGTGGGCGTACTTTTTAACCGGCCCAATTTCAATATCAACCTGGGTGCAAGAACTTCCTATGTTTTCGCCAAATTTGAAGCAGATAGCTTAGCTTTTGCGTTTAGGAGAATGTTTGTCACAGGCATTACGTAAACGGACAATTAGGTAGACACATAGAGGGGTGGGTGGGGGGCTTAGATTGGTATACAATTTAATACTGATCCGAAATACACTTTATGGAGTCTCTGAAGCTTCCTTCTGGGTGTTGTAAACATTTTGATACATTTTCGGTGATGAGTATAAAAAAATATTTTAGGGTTTCTTTTCAACACGAGTTTCCTATATTCGACTAACTCTATTTAGAAATGGTTAGCGCCAATGAGCTTCTTCATTATACTGAAGAATTCTTTTGATTAACATTTATTTGAATCGACAATCTATTTTCTCTCTGGGCAACACTTGGCAACACTTTATTAAAATATATTGCACCACATTTTTAATGGACATTTAATTGAAACCAAATAGCATGAAACTTATTCGAACCCTCAATACGTTAGTTAGATGAGTATTTAATTATAGTTTTTGATTTTATTTCGGAAAATTTAACTGCATAGATACCTTTCTCTATATATGGGCCCCATTGGGTGGTGATAAGGTACCATTTGTTCAACAGGACTGAAATAATAAATAAAATAAGATGGAAAAATAATTTTGAACAAAGCAATGAAATTCATATCTAAACACATCACTATATAGTAAGTAAGAAAGTAAGCAGCAAGTAAGAAAGTTATATTCGGGGGGAGCCGCATCTCGCATACCCGCCACCATGTTTTTCGCATTCCACTCTCCATTTGTTTCTTTGTACAAGCAAAAGATTTGATGAATATTAAATTAGTGAATCTTCCAATAATTACACTATTTGTCTATATTTGCTGATATTTAGATTAGATATAGGGCAAGTATCAAATATTCTTATTTATATCCAAATATAAAACTGACGAAAATAAATGAAATTTTTGGACATAATTTAATCGTCCAGATACAATCTAAAGACTGTAACCGTGGTTGCACAGGCAGGCAAACGGTAGTGATCATTTAATTTGGCTTACCGAAAGCATTGGACAAATCGAATACACTACGCTACGAATTAGCCAAAAATTATTTACACTGCGAACAACAAAGTTTTTAGATCTGATACCCACCTGAAAGCAACGTGCGGCCTGGCGTATTCTGATAATTGGCGCAAAGCAGGAGTATCTGCGTAAGGAGGTTTTAGATCGGCCTTTAGCTTAGCTTGTTGAGCGGCAGCTTGCTGAGCAGCCGCAGCTTGCTGTTGCTGCTGCTGTTGTTGTTGTTGTTGTTGCTGAAAGTAATCCGACACATAATATATTAAATAAGAGCACATCCCATTTATATCATTTACTTGTCTTCTTTCGCGTTCTTTTTCCGCCAATTTACGATCACGTTCTTCACGTTTACGGGCTAGCTTGGAATCAGCGACCGGTTTGAATATTAAATCAGTTCTTGTACATGAATTGTAATCACCGCGATCAATGTGACGGACAAATCTAGAATTCAAAAATTTGCGTTGTATTCTGGTTCTACCGATTGCAATATTATACTTTTCTTACATTGCTGATTGTGAACGGTGGCATTCGGTATCATCTGGTTTTGCTTCAGGACTAGGACCACGTGGTATATTATGTGTAGGACTAGGAATTTCTGGTTCAGGATCAGGTTCAATTTCAATTGGTACTAGTATGCACAAGACAAAAAAATCATATTACATACAAATTTTGATTTCATAATATTATTAGGCGTATTGTGAAACTTACACGTCTCCGAAGGATGATGCGGTGCCCCTAGTCCAGCGCTAGCTGAATGTGCGTGCGCTCTTAGTGCATCCATATGCGATGTGGGTTTTATCACATGGGTTTGTCCAGCATCTTGATATGGTGGGGCGTGCGGGGGAGGCGGATAACCTGACATATGCGGGCCTTGATAACCAGAAGGTGGTAATCCAGCCGGAGTTGCCTGTTGATTACTTACAGAAGGGCCTCCGCTTCCTCCGCTAACACTATTACTACTATTACTTTGCGGAGTCTTTGACGCTGGAGACTTATTCTGATGCTGCTGTTGTTGCTGCTGTTGATGTTGTTGCTGCTGGATCTGTTGGTGTATTTGTTGCTGTTTCTGCTTTTCTACAGCGGCTGCAGCCGCCGCTGCTACAGTAGGATCATCTGGCCGTGTAGGTGGTGGTGGTCCTGGTAATCCAGGATGATGGGCCGCCATTACAGTGGCTGGATCCAAAGGTCCAGCTGGCGGTGGCGGTTTCATATAAGCTGCTGGGAAACCTGGTCCATAAGGTCCATAGCCATATGGAGAATTAAATGGGTTATGATGATGCGGTGAATAAAACATTGAAGGATGCAAAAGCGGGTGAGGATAAGGAGACTGAGCTGGATGCACGCCTATCTGGGGTATGCCTGCTCCTGCTGGAATTAAAGGTAGTGGCAAAGGCATTTGGGGGTGACGTATTACTGGTGGAGAAGCCCCCGGTCGTAAGTGTGGTGGCGGAGACGTTCCAAGACCTCTCTGTCCAGCTTGCGGCCCATACATTTTACTCAAAGGACTTGCCATTAAAGCAGAAGTACTTGATACAGGCGGCGGCGTCATGTGAGGAGATTGTTGTCGTAACAATGCATGTCGATCTCTTTCTGCTGCGGCAGCTGCAGCTGAAAGGGCAGAAGATGAGGGATGATGGCTCAACGGCGACTGCGGCACGGGATGTAGTGGGCTTTGCCTACTCAGGCTACTTGCACTTGATGCTGGAGAAACCGAACGATGAACAACACCTGCAGATGAAGTCAAGCTACCTGGTGTGCCAGAATTATTACCACCTGTTGACGATCCTCCAAGTCCTCCACCTGGTCCGCCAACAATGGAATTTGTTTGTACACTTGGACTAGCACGACTAAAAGCGGACGACGGAACCGTATTTGTTGTTAAGGTATTCGAAGCAGATGAAGAAGAGTTTGATGCATGCGGGGGCATTGAACCACTTGCTGATGAGACCGCTGAATGCGACTGTTGCAAGTGCGAGGATGGTGGTGTTCGGCGGTTGAGTCCTGATTCTTGGAGATTATTTAGTGTGGGGGGTCCTGCTAGTAACGCGATCGGGCCAGCACCCGGTCCCAAAGCAGCCAGAGAATGAGAAAGCATATGATGACCTGGGTGACCTGGTGGCAAATGCGCTAAATGTGGATGAATAGGTAATGGATGACCAATTAATCCATGTGGAGGATTACCAGCTAAACCAGGTAAAGGTGAAGTTCGATGCGAATGTGGTGACTGTTGGGGTGGAGCTGAAGAAGACTGAGATGCTGCAGATTCTCTTAATTGAGAAGATGATGGTATTCCCGGTCCTGAACTCCGATCGTCGTGTATTCCCCTGGATGGTTGTTGAGCTGGGGAAGGGGTTCTTGCAGTACCAGTTTGTGGTTGTTGTGGTTGTTGTGAAAGCCCATGTGCCTGCATAGGTGGGGGTGGTCCGTTTCGTAAATCATGACTTTGTAAAGATAATGGTATCGGGGCGTGAGAATGTATACCTGCGCCAGGTGGTAATTCCGGATGTGGCCTGTGTATTTGATGCAAATGACTTGGGGGTAAATGTTGGGGATGTATTCCAGAAGCCATTGTTATTGGCCCTGGTGGTGCACAACTCGCCGTGGATGTCAAGGGCAAAGTCGATGGAACTGATGTGGACCCAAGATGGAGAAGGCCACTCTGTGGCGTACTATTAGACGAAGGTGGAGGTGTTGGATGCATTGGAGTTTGCGGAACCTGGCTTACAGCTGAATTAGATTGCATACTGGAACTTTGGCTGAGATGCGCTGGATGTGGTGGTAGACCGCCATGTGGCGAAACCAGGTTTTGTGGATGCATCCCAGGCGGCAGTCCACCACTAGCTGGAGAGGGCATATGAGGCGACGGATGCGGAGACTGAAATTGCTGCTGAGATAGAGGTTGAGAGCTGCTGTTACTGCTCTGACTATCTTGTCCCGGCGTTGAGCGCGAGGAAGCATCAATAGGACTTTCAGAAGGAGTATATTTCAAAGTACCTTCATTGCCAACATAGGGTGACGATTTTATAAGATTTTCGCCATACGGCGACGGCTTTAAACCGCTACCTAGATCGTTCAAGGATCCTTGAGGGGTGGAGTATTTGAGATCGGACCCATATTTACTAGTTAAAGGGTCGCCGTACTTAATCATAAGCCCCGTTGCCGACTCGAAAGGAGGTCGCGTCATTGTATGTTGAACTTCATGCTGATAGTGCGCTTTTGGCACCGCGATACCTGGCGGGGGTGTACTTCCCGGTAGCAGACCTATTGATCCAGTATTAGATGATTGTTGATCTGGCAATCCACTGCCGTACTTGTGTGTTGAATTTTCACCAAGTACAGAAGTGTTAGCTTGTGGAGTTCCTAAGCCCCCTGGCGCATAGCTACCCTTAAGATCTGGAATTTTCAAAGGATCATTTACGTAAGGCTTGTTGCTTGATGGTAGAGGATGAGTAGATAAATCACTTGGAAATTTACCACCTTGTTGCTCTATCATATACTTCATGTCATATTTACCAGCAGCGGCAATTGCAGCTGCTGCCTGTATTTCTTGGGTATATTTCATCGAATCTAGAGATGGTGGATATTTTAAGTCTTGAGAAGCGAACTTAGTCGGCTCGTATTTAATTTCGCCATATTTTACATCCAAGTCACTGGTATATTTATGTGACGAAACAGATACAGGAGGAGCTCCTGTTATATTTCCGGAAGATATATCAGTTGTAGATGCATATGCGAGTGGACTTCCTTCGACAATATAGCCCGGAGGGGGACCAGAATGATGATGTTGCATGATTGAAGGTGGTTGGCTTTGGGTGGGTTCTTGATTTTCACGACTATCTGTTGCTAAGGACATCGAAACTTGATTGGCACTAGATGTGCTGTGTGATAGCCGCAAAACTGCAGCTTTACTATCTTCGTTTTTCACCTCAATTTTCACTTTGAGGTCTTGAGGTTCATTACTATTTTGATTACAGGTGGCATCCATTGAATCATCCATTGGTTCTTTTTTTATAAACACATCCTCTGGCATTACATTTGCCGCAGGGGGAATTTGAAGTGTTTCTTGCTTCATGTTAGCAATCTTCTTTAACATTTCTTGTTCTTTTGGTAAATCGCAGTCCTTCATCTCTATCTTCTCTGATTCCTTACGATCCACCGAAGCATTCAAGGCCTCAACAGTGGCTATTGTGGGTATTTTGAGGGGAAGCGAGCCTGCTACTGGTGGAGCTGCGATAGCCGGCTTTTCTTCTTTGGTTCTTGAGTCTTTCAGGCAATCGCTTCCCACCACCGGTATTACAGTTGGAGCTTGAATATTGGTCTCTTCATCGTCATTTTTGATCTTCTCTTTTGTATCAGAATCAGTGATTTTCTTGGAAATAGGCTCACAAATTTTATCACTTTTGAACGCTTCAAGATCATGGTTGCCACTGCTGTCTTCTTTACTAGACGAACTCTCCTTACTGTCTTTAGACTGTTGCTCTCCCGTGTCTGTTATGTTCGATTCACCGTCGTCCATTGCAGAGTCGGATCGGCTGTCAGAGTTCATGCTCTCCGTAGAGCTTTCGGTGCGCTTACGTTTGTCTTTAGTCGTTGAAACTGTCGTAGTGTCATCTCCTATATCAGTAATCTCACCGCTCGTGGAGACATCGGTGTCAATGCGCTTCCTTTTACTAGGTGTCTCTTGACGACCAGTCTTGCGTTTACTTGCTACATTCTCAGTAGAGTGTGGTTTTGTGGGTGTTTTGGGACTTTCAGCCGGCGTTACATTATCCGGCGTTTCTGTGCCACGTTTAGGTCTCTTACCATTCGCCGTAACTTGTGGCTGAGTGACCTGCGTCTGATCACACTTAGATGTGGTCGTCGCACTATTTTGTGGTTTGTTTCTTGTCCTCATCCTAGATGGTGATTCATCCCTCTTGTGAGTCAAACTTGAGTCACTGTCGCACTCGCTGACGTCGTCCTCGGTTAGAGAACTATTCTCCTCCTTGGAAGCAACAGGCGAAGCGCTATTCGTCTCTGAAGTCGCCGTAGTCGCCACCGTCGTCGTGGCCGTCGCAACAGATTGAGGTTCAGGCGTATCCTCCTTCTTGGGAGGTGTATTGCTTGCTCGTGTAACACGATTGCGCCGCAAAGCACTTTGACGTCGTCGGCGGTGAGGCCGATTGTTATTGGCACCCGGCGTTTTCTTCCACAAATAATAAAACTCTACTAGCTCGGGAGTTTCTTTGTGCGGTAATAAATCTTTGTGTATTCTAAAGAAGTTCTTTCCAAATTGACGAAGACCTTTGATAAATTTCTTCGTTTCGTCTTCAGTCCATTTCTTATCAATACCTTTTGAAACGGGACACTTTACAAGTGTCTGTAAGGCTTTACCTGGATCGTAGCCAGAATCATGTAACTAATTTAAAAAAAAGTTTATTATTATTATCACATATGACTATTAATTGAAAATAACATACAACATCAAGTGCGTTAATGGTAGTATCATCACGACTAGCAGCTAAACAACCATCTTCTAATCCTCCATCACACATTCCTGAAATATCGACGCAATTTAAATTTATCATATCATTTAAAAAAAAAAAAGAAGGGAAACAGATCAGCAAACCAGCTTACCTTGAAATGCAGCCATAGAACGAGCTGCGCGTAAAAACATTAACAAATCGCAATCTGTTACAATGCCGGGACTCCATCTTGATTCTTCTAATTCACGCTCATCGGTTTCCTTGTCAACAGGAAAGCTTGAAATTGGATTATAATCGGGCAACTTTGCCTTTTGTGTGTGCGTAAAGTGATAAGATACAATCATGGTGAATAAAAATGAGAATTAGTGATAATTATTACGATGAATGATGATGAATTGATAGCGCATATGCTTTCACACGTTACTATGCATATTATATTATCTATTTGCATATGCATACGCACCAGCATTACGACAATATAGAAAGCAATAATAATTTATAGTTAATGAAGTGTTAGCTTGATGTTAATGAAATGAGATGTTAGAGGAGAAGGAACCGCTATTAAACTTTTTTGATCGAAATGTGTAATATTTTTACGTATATTAGTAAACATACCGGCCGCTACAATAAGTACGTACGTGTGATATATGGTATGGATGGAAAAATTAAAAACTAATCAATTATTACACCAATATACGCGGTAAATTAAAAATACATATATTTTTAATCAGCTTGCGATTTTTAGTGAAATTTTTTTTAGATATGTTGTTCTACTACGAGGGCATTATAAGTAATAAACAATCAGAGAAAATTGAAACGTTAATATGAGTATATTTAATAGACCTAGAGAAAAATTTATTGCGAAATAAGTCTCGACGGTTGGGCCCAATAAAGTGTCAATAAACCTTAGTTTTCGTATGCACATTTATATTTTATGCTATTGTAGACTTAATTTTGTAATAATACGCGTCTGTATATTATTTATCTAAAATTAATGTGTACCTAACTCTATATAAAATGTCATTTTGTTAAAAATAATTGCGTACATTAAATCTGTAACATTCTGACCAAGAGTTATAGTGTTATTACTACAAGCAAAGTCGAAGGGAAAAGTATTGACCATCAGGTGTTAAATTTTTGCATGCCTATGTGTGTGGAAGAAAACGTTAATTTCGAACGAGTGTTTAACAAATTTATTTCGTCAAATTGCTTTTGCTGAATTGAGGAGCTCACGCGAAAGCAAAATACATGTCTCACTAGAAAATTTCGCTTGCACCTTTTATTTTTTATATATAGCGATCGATATACCGAAGGATGGAGGTAAACTCATTTTGTCATAATGTTTGCAATGTTTGTGCAATGTTTGAAGATTTAGAGCAATTTAGTTGTTTTTTTACTCATTCTTAAGTTACAGTTGGGAAGAGCATTCATCGTAGACTGTATAAATTTTTTATAGCAAAAATGGAAACAGATCTTACCATAAATAAATCCATATTGTATGTAAATAAATTCACGTAAAACTTCTAAAACTCGTAAATACTGATCTATTAATAATAACTTGCAAAACAAATTTTATTCTACCACTTTGGACATTGGTAAAATGAATGGTGGCGAGTATACAAAATTCGGCTCCATCCAAAAACTATCTTCCTTACTTGTTATTTTTTTTCTACATAATCGATCTTAAGAAATGTCTCGAATACTTTGAACACGGCTATGGCCATAAAGAAATAGGGAGTGGCTGCAGCCTGAGAGGTGTGCCCGCGATTTGCTAAATCTTATGCCTTTACCGACCGCGCTCTCGTTATAACTGCGATCACACATCAATCGTAATTAAGGTACGTCCTACGGCAGTGAGAACTTAATACGGTTTCGCCGACCTGATTGTCACGCTTCTTAAGTACGTGGCCATGCGGTGGCCTCAATGACGATTTGGAGGATTTCAGGTGTTGACAGACCCTTACATTTTTTCACACTGGGGAATGAGTATACATGGATTTTAGTTAAAAATAATTTGTCTGTGTTCACCTTCCAATTAATGTTGCATTGTCAAAATGCGTAAAGTTACAATAGGGCGTTTAATTTGGCATGTGCATTATTGAATTGATTTAGAAGCACTAAAAACGCCCAGAATATGAAAATAAATTGAAGTCATCTCGAATGTACCGAAAATGTCGCAACATTCGTAATCTGGTATCCTTTAAACAAGTTCCCGAACATGTTTTACATAAATATTTATCAGGATCATCTGAGATTTGGTCTCAAAATGTTCCTGATTAACTTATTCAATATCCATAAGAAATTTTCCGTTTGCTTGTCTTCTTGTATAGCTTACCAGAACGTAAACAGTTTCCTCACAATTATGTTTCAAATTCCAAGTTTGAATTGCTAAAGTAACGATAATAAGCCAGAGATTCATCGTACACGGTAAAGGAAAAAGCAAATAAATTTGGAGTCAAAAAAAGAAATAACGAAAACAATAATAAATTGAGTCTCTCTATTAATTTTTTTCTTTTTTTTTTTTTCTTGTATGTTAGGATATGGATTAGGCCTGTCTGAGTTAATTAAGACCCATAATCCAGTAAAGTAAACAGCAACACATTGATGAGATAATTGTGATTTTACGAAACGTGAGATACGCGCTTTTTTAGTTTTTAATTTTTTTTTTTTTTATTAAATGGTGATGCTTATGCTAGTTAAACGGGCGATGTTTTGCACCGCCGTTATTCCCATAGGCTTCCGTATGGTACTGTATTGTCGAAATA
>CCAG010016619.1:0-10570 GCA_001077435.1 Glossina morsitans morsitans | reverse complement strand
GCAATTGTAAATTGCTAAGCATTTTTAGGAAACACTTAAAGCGTCAACATTTTCTTTAACTGGCATCAATTTCAACGTAATTTCTTATGATGTTTTACTCTTAGTTCTCTTTTTCCCCTTTCCCCTACGCTTTGTTTTTGCACTCGCATGTTTGCTCATGATTTCCTATATAACAAAATCCGTAAAGTAAGCTTTGAATATTTTTTTCTATAAATTCCAATTTCCTTGGTACATTGATTTAATATTAGTTGTGTGTGTGTGTGTGTGTGTGTGTTCTACTTTTCTTGATGCTCTTCTTGCTGTTGTCTGGCGAAGTTTTCCCTTAAAGCAACAAAAAAGCTCGTTCGTTCTTGTGACAACATTCGTTTTAATGGCACAAACGGTAATGCAAAGAATCACAATGAAACTTGTAAGAGAATGTGTGTGCGAATGTTTGATGAGTGAGGACTTGTAGAGATCCTTTCTACGAGAATTCTTGTAACCGTAGGTTATGGCCTTCCTTGTTCTTGTTCTTTTTTTTTTTTGCTTTTTTTTTTTTTTTGCCTTTAAAGATGTTCTTTACACTTTACTCTCTACACTTTAACCAAATTTATGCGAAAAGATAATAACAAATGCTTGAAAATCTAAGGAAAAGCATATTTACGCCTGTACACACATATGTGGGTTTTACGGCTATCCTAGTGCTTGACTGACTGACTGACTGACTGACTGACTGACTGTCTTTGTTTTGTTAACTTTTCTTAAATGTCTTTCACCATATTTAGCCTCTGCTGTCCTACGTTTGCAGTTTTCATTAGGAGCGTGTGTATGTGAAAAAGCATGTGTGCTTGTGTTTGTTTAGACCCTGACAGGATCCGCTTTATTCTTTAATGGGTTTATCTGTCTGCCCGTCTCACCTCCATCCCCACCACCCACATAGCCGTATACCTTATAAACATAGAAACACAAAAGCTTTCGCTTCCATTTGTTTGCCCATTCTGTAGTCGGCTCTGTAGTCTTCTTTCTTCTCAAACCCGATTCTCATTAAGTTCAAATGCTAAGAGCAATGAAAAATATAAAAAAAAAAAGAAACATTCGGTCACAAACAGCAGGCGTTTACCATGATGCATGCATCATACAACGGTAGAATAAACCTGCTATTGCCGGCTATTATTAGTTATCTTCTTACGAACTAATACTCGGTTCTATTAAGAATAAGCAAATTCTCTTTTATGAAAACTTTGCTGTTTCTTAAATAAATTGATCTCCAATTATGTTAAGTTTGCACTTCAGTTTTAATATACGCATAAATATATTCATATACATATATATATATATATATATATTCATAATATATTCACATAAATAAAGTTACCAATGGCTAGCTGTTCGTGTTACAGTATTGTAGTTGTTCTTAATTGCGAATCGTTAAACTATGCTAAATACTATATAGTATGTGTTTGCGTTAATTTCGATCGTTTTTTCACTTGAAAAAGGCATTTATTGAGAAAAATTGATCAAAACAATTTTTATCATTTTCTACAACATTTTATCATATTTCTAGCAATATGGCGATATCGTGTCGGAAGAACTTATATTGGTTTGGTAGCGATCCAATCGTCGACCCATTTTTGCATTTCCTCAAATTTGCGGACCCGCGTGCCAGCCCAACCATGTTGCTTCGATCTGAACGAGTGGTAATCAGAAGGCGCTATGTCTGTTGAGTAGGCTGGGTGTCGCAGAACAACCCATTCTAGCTGCAACAATGTGTGTCTGGACAACTCTTGCAACAAGTGGCCAAAATGGCATTTCCACTCAATTTGCGAGGTGAAGTCATTTTTCCTACTTTTTGATCGTTCCCATTGCATGCAAACATCTAGATATAAGTGGTTCATCAATTGCTAAGGTGTTCGAAAATTCTTTGAGAGTTTGGGATGGGTTTTCGTCATGCAATTCATTGGTTTTGAACTCCACTAGGTCCACCAGGCCATTTTTTGTCATTGACATTAAAATCAATGAATCATTGAAACCAAAAATGACAATTGGGATATGATCGAGTAGCATCACCATACGCTTGTGAACGTGTTTGGTGGGCTTCGGCAGTAGATTTCTTCAAATTAAATAACAAAAGTAATGAAAGTCGATAATGCAATTTTGAGCGCTTAGCTATGATTAGCGTCGGCATGGTCTGAATACGTAAATAATGGAGAAAGGCCTCGATTATCGAATTTAATCCATCCATGTTTTCCATTTCCTATTAAAACTAACGCAAACCTAACCTAATGGAATAAAATTGTAATAGTTTTTATATTATATTCTATGATATGAGTCGTCGTCTATTCTCATTTTAGGGATTAAAAATTTCCACAATGTTCAACAAGGGTTCTTGCACTCTATATATATATATATATATATATATAGTTATACAAAAATATTTTATTAGATAAGCTTTTATTTTAGTGACCTAAAAGCTGGAGGATAAATTTCATTTCACTCACTTTCATATAACTGTAAGTCAAGGCTTTCTATTACAATTCATTCTGCATTCTGATTCCCACATCCTTTCATTTCAAACCCTATCAGTGGCAATTGTTTAGAAATACTTAATCCACCACATATGACGTAACGTCTATCATAATTAATTTAGAATTAACACACTTAGCTTCTCGCGCTTATTTGACATCCATGTCGACGGGATTGTTAAGAAAAAATGAGTCCATCACTGATGTGACGTCACTGATATTTACAATTAGCTCAAATAGCTTTTCACATCCTTTCCTCCAAATCCTTTTATTTGGTACGCAATTATGAGTAATAAGTGGAAAATGTGAAGAAAGTGCAAAGTTTGGAGCGTGTCAATAACATACATCAGGCAGATACATATACGTAAGGACGGATGGACATGGTTAAGTGGGCTTCGAATTTTACATTACACAGACGCCTATACGTAAAGACGGATAGACATGGTTAAGTGGAGTTAGAATTTCCCGCCGATCTTTGGTGTTCCAAACGTTATGACAAATGAGCATACCCCCGTTCCTTGGTGGTATAGGATGGTGGGTATAATAGAAAGCGACCGACAGAAAAGACGAAGAAGAACTAAATGATATGTTATATGTGTATGTGTTTGATGAATATAACCTCAAAAAACATGCACACACTTGCTCCTTTCAAGCCTAAGAAAAGCTGGCGTCGGATGCACATTAACTCTTCATTAAATAAGAAAAGCAAAAGACTAAGAAAATTAAAATGCGATTAATTAAAAGCAAGAGGATAAAAAAAAAAAAAACTATAAAAAACAAATGACTTCCATTGCGAATAAAAAGTATGGCATATGTTTGCAGGATGCAGCAGGAAGCAGCATTATATGAGAGTGCATTTAAAATCGTTATTAGTAGTTAAGCTTGAAACCCAATCAATCCATCGAGGATCATTTATTATTTAACTATAGCTGAACATTCGGACCCTAGTCCTAAGACTTGAATTTTAAAAATAGTTATTCGAGTAGAGAAGTTCACCTTAAGGAGCAGTTCAATGCTCGATTTTGGAAGTCGATTTGTTACAGTACAGTATGAGAGACAATTTACTGTGGAGGCGGTAGATAGAGTCCATGATCGCTTTCCGATCTTAAAGTGATGTAAATGATTCAAACTGTGATAGGATTTTTCATTAATCCTTCTCGCATTTCGTCATCCACTCAATGATTCAACTCTTTCTTCGGCTGCATGGCAAGTCGCCTTGTCGAAGACTTTCAATTCCTAGGATGTATCCTCAAAATTAGCTGACTCTCATGTTCAAGTCGATTGAAAAAGTGCGGTGTCTCGCGATAAAACAAGTCTTTCATAAATTTAACGTAAGGATTAAAGTTACTGTCTTGCCCAAATGCGTTCACTCTTCTTCTTAATAAGGTCAGCGGTGATTCGTTAGTTTTTCTCATCTTTTGAAAAGGGTAGCAATTACGCATCAAAAGAACTAGTGATCATTTTGAAGCTATCTTAGAAGAGACCCATTCCTTTGATTCGTGTTATGAACGAAAGCGGTGGCCAGCTAGGCAGTGAGTCATGAGCCTAAACGGTAGCCGTAAGCCGTAATGTTTCAAGAACATGGCAATTTCTAATTTTCATTCCCAAATAGAGATATTGTTGTTGGATCTGAAGCGCCCCAGGGTAGCTATCTGAGTCTGTTTACAAATACGCTTCTCTCTACGATTGATTAATCGGTTCTTGTATATTTGGATATGCTGACGATGTTCAGCTGTTTCGTTCCTCCAACGATATTGAGCGCTGCTGCCTGTTTCAATAGGATTTGATGGCCTTAGTGAAATGTCGCAAAGTTGCTAATATGTCCTTAAAAGTTGATAAGTCTAAGGTAATGCCCTTAGAGACGTAGAGTGTCTAGGCAAGTTTTTCTCTTTCGCTAGGTCGGGGCAATTAAGAACTCTTTTCCCCTTTTCGTGTTCGTCGTAGTGGAAATTGTCTGGGGTGATGTTCTGTGGTGTTGGTTTTGCTGCCATCCTTCCTTTCTTTTTTGCCGACTTTAGGCCTATGTCCCCTACGATTTTTCAGCCTTTGGTTCCCTTTCGATAATCAGTAAAGTTTCCGTGCAAAGAACTTTCTTACCTTTGTAGCAGCTCCGGGTAGTTGTCTGCTGAATGCATTGCGATCCATTGCAATGCGACTTTGCCCCAATCCCCAGATTGTTTATCTTCATTTGTTTATTAATTTTTTTTAAAATATTTATTATCATGCTTTCGATATGACAAAGTTTTCCATAATTAAAGAGATTTCCAATAGTTTCGTAGCCTTCATTACAAAGCCCTGCAAAAAAGCCAACAACAAGATTACGTTTTTGCAGTTGCTGCTGCTGTTGTTGTTGTTGTTGTTGCTTTCGATAGATATCGAAACTTGTTTAAGATGCAGATGATAAAGTGGAAGACGATGACGATGGCTTTTTATTATAATTTAATAATATTTTGCCAAGTGTTCGATTGAAATGCAGTCTTGTAAAGATCGATGGATGGTGAAGGCAAACATTTGATGCTGAACGCTTTCCTTTCACTTTACTAACGGAACGTAGAAAATTTTCTTTCTTTCTTTTTTCGTCACAAAATCTTTTTTCTTTTTTTTTTTTGTTTCCGAATTTTTCATGTCAGGTTCGCATTACAATAACTTTTATGTTTTAAAATATTCAAAAGATAAAAAAGTTTATTAATTAATTTTTATTTTTGTTATATGTTTTGGATTTTTTGTTTTTACACTTCCGTACGGCATCATCACTAAAGTGAATTGGGTTAAATTGGTTATAACAAACATATGTCCTTGTTGTTGTTGTTGTTGTTATTGTTATTTTTTCTGTATGTCTCTGTTTATTTTATTCTTTTTATTTTTTACATTTTTCATGTGTTCGACCACATCCGCGGGGACTCGTAGAATGTACTGAGAGCATGGAAACGCTGTATAATAGTTATTTTAAATTGCAACTGCGACGTTTTAGTGTGACATTGTATTTGATGGCAGCACAATGGGTTTTGAGTTTTCAAAAAATTTAAAAATAAAAATTAAAGGTTATTAATAAAGGTTTATATCCTCGTATTATCGTATTACACAATAACAACAAGCTAGTGAAGTCCACTTAACTGAAAGCTCGTATTGTGAATATGTTAATAAAGTTGAATTAGGAAAAAAGTCGGCGGAGGATGGTACCCTTTGTCAGCATATCGCGTTTTGTTCTTCAACAATGTCGATCTCTTTACCTTCCTCGTTTCAGTACCCCGGCGACGGGAGTCGTTTCCTGGCAGAGTCTTCGGGGGTATTAGGGATCGTGTGCGTGCAGACTGTCTCACCACTGTAGTCAACTACTCAGGACGTTCAGTATATAACCAGTAGGTTGTCGAAAAGCTAACAATAATGTATTGCGATGGGTGGGCCTGGCATAGGTTGGGTCGATTATTTATTCTAGGGGGAGAGTACTAAGGAAAGTAGGGGTAGCTTCCCCGGAAGTGTGGAAAATCCAAAATGCAAGTGTATGAAATTATGAACATAATGACGGCGTGTAGAGGTGACAGCATAGGTTGACTTACAGGTTGCTGCTTGTCAAGATCTTTCGGGGGGAAGCTTGCATATTGACATACCATGCGCAAACCTCGATTGACCCCGTTATGTCCAATCACATTTTGAACCCAGCAGCTAACCAATGTGTGAGGTCTGAGTGATGGGTGTGGCCGTTCGAGGAGTACTCGTGATGGCTGTGCTTATCCCCAAATGCGGGGCATTAAATAATAAGAGGTGCTTGATAGGCCCCGCTTCGCCCAGAGGGCAAGATTTGGACCGCACCTTGACTTTCATTCCGGTACCACAGAACTTGGAATAGGCCCTCTTTCCTGCAGGATTGTCTTGCAAGGTCGAGGGATGCCCAGTTCAACTAGACAAATGGCCAACGGTTCTAGGGAAACCGTCTGATGAAGGCTTTACATTAAAATCAACATATAATGTTCGTTGTTTCAGTTAGCAAAGCCACTTATCATTACATCGATCCTTTTACAGTCGTCAAGTATTGTTCGTGGCCAATGCTTCTTTGGTTATAGCATATTCATTGCACGCATATTCGTTAAGGATTCTTCTTCGTTGCGAAATACGAAATAAAAACACCTATTGCTTAAGTATACGACAAGCTATACTTGAAAATGCGAAAGAAATTACATTTGGCTCAGGCTTGGTACTTGATATCTATTGCGACTCTTATCTGCTATTAGAGTGATGACGAATGAGAATACGATGTTATATGCGGTAAGATGCCAGAAGCATTTACTATCCGAAGTTCTTCATATGAGAACAAGGAAGAAGTAGAACAAGTAAAGTAAGAGTAAAATGATGATAGAAAAACCTGGACAAAAGGAGAATTTCGCTGCTCTATAATATTGGGCAATTTTTCCCACTCCAGCGCAAATTTGTATCGTTGGATTTGTTGTAGTTTATAAGAGCATATGTATGTGTGTAACATAATTTTCTTTGCTTTTGTTCTCCGTTTGTGGGCATGTTCTCTAACCGAGAATTTACAATGTTAAGGTCAGAAGAAAGTTTACGGACGGACAGACTTAATACGATTCAAGTGTATATAAATATATATAACTAGATCGTAAGGCGTCTGAGGTTTCCTTCTGAGTGCTGTAAAGGTTTCGACAAAATGAATACATCTCCGACATCTTTCGGTGGTGGGTGTAAAGATAATGAAAAATTGGTTATACAAGAAACAATCGATAGCGATTACTTAACCAGCGGGACTTTCATTAATTTGCATTTTAGAAACTTAATATACTGCCGGTAAAGCATTGAAAAAGTACTTAATTTAATTTTTTCAAGATCTTTCAAGAGCGCATTGTTCGATGCTTATGCAATAATCCAGAGCCTACATAAGCAATTTCAATAGCAGCAGCATAGTACCGCGATATATAAAAATTGAATTACATTGAGCTTAACGATCACATATAGGATTTTGTGGCCTTGTAAGCGGAGATAAGGCAAAATAATGTGCGGATGAAAGGAGTGCTTGCATGCACGCATCGCACGCTCTAAAAGGATCTGCGAATATTTCAAGTTTCAAGTCAAAAATTGAAATTGCAATTCAATTACGAAGAATGACTTTGCTACTAATTTTAATAATTAATGCTTAGCTGTAAAAATACAAACAACAACAAAAACAAATCCACCATCTTCTTATTGTGCTAACTTTCTGTTTAAATTTTACACTGACTATGTCAACGGCATAATATTAATCTGCTCTTAAGATTTCCAACTTGCACAACAGTGTCTTAGTGTTGAATGGTATTTATTTTGGTAATTAGCGGTAATTTGTTGAGTTAGTTAGTGTAACACTGTAACGATAAAGAACTTAAGTAAACTTTGCCAATGTGGCACTCTGAGCTGATTCTCTTTAGCGCATGTATATATATATATATATATATACTGTATATATATTCTATTAATAGTAAAAAAGAAAAACGAGAAAAGAAAAAATTTCTACAAATATTTCTTGCTTGCAGTTCAACAAACTATAAAGAAACAACAACTAAAGCAAAAAAAAAAAGCTAAAAACGTGCTTTAATATTAAGAGAAAACAAAAAAGGACAAAAAATAATCTTAAAAAAAAAAAATTGAAAAAGTATGTAAGAAAGTCATGTTCGCTTAAGGGCGAAATTTGGATAGCTATCGGTTCAGACAGTGTATAAAAATGAGCGGAGAGTTGGTTTGACATTCGATCTGAAATATATATCCTTCTCGCTTTGCCAAATAAAGATTCGTATCGCCATGTTTGTCGATGTCGAGGTTATCGATCCCTACCTACCTTCCTTCCTTCCTTCCTTCAACTTATTTTGGTTTTCTTTCTCACCTTTTCCGGTTCTCTATTGTCATTTTTACTATTTGGTTTCGCTTAATACAATTATTTTCAAACTTGATTTGTGGAATTGAACTAAGAATATTTTAACGTTTTATAAAGCATTTTTGCCATATAAGCAAGCTTTTCCCGATCAAGAATAATTTTTACTATGAAATCTATATATATATATATATATATATATATATATATATATTAAGCTTTGTTGTGTGTTACAAATGCTATAACAAGAGTAGTATAGTTGCAAATTGTGTGTGATGGATATGTGTAAAGAAGGAGGAGAAAGAAAAGCCGGTTGCCAATTTTGTTTTGATAGTGAAATTCTCTTCTTTGTAGTTTTTGCACATTTTTCCTTGGCACATACCACATTTTATGCATGTATTGCTGCATATGCATGCAGCATTTGTAGGAAATGAAAATAAAAAATAAAAAACAAAAAAAAAACAATGGCAATAGGAAGATGCATTTTCGACAAATTGCCTAGACGCCTACATACACACATACATGGGCATATAGGCATATAACAACAGTTTAAAAATTGCCGCCCTTCGGTAAAACATGTGTAACAAACAACAAAGGAATTTATCAAAGGCTTTTCGGCAGAATACATGTTAACTTGTGGTAGGACAAGAGTGTAAACATCATTAAATCGTATACAAACACACACGCACTTAGACACGTAATTCTTTGCTTGAGAGAATACATTTTAATGAGCAACGAAAGCAAGAAAACGAAAAGTAAAATCAACAACAATTGACAAAAAGCTTAAAAAGGATTCAAATATATATCCATACACATGCATACACATACACATACGCATATATATATATATATATATATATATTGATAAACTAATACATTTAACGGAGGCCGATACTTTGACAATGAAATCTGTATTACAATTGCAGTGATAGTTAGGCGTGGAATGAGAAACGAATGGAGAAAGGGCAGAGAGAGAGAGAGAGAGAGAGAGAGAGAGAGAGAGAGAAGAGAGAGTAACGAAACTAAAGAGGCAAAAGTGTTAAAAATGTTGAATTTCTTCACACTTAGTACAAACATTTTTCACCAAACGAGAGAGTGCCGGATATCAGGCGAGAGAGTATTAGAGAGGAAAGTGTTTATAATATTTGTTATCACTGATAACAGACTATATTTGGGCGGAGAGCATCTTTTCCATTTTCACCACTACTTTATTGTTATTTTTTGTTCATAGCACATGATATATATATATATATATATATATATATATACATGTAAGCAATATGATGCTGGTATACTTCATTATTATCATCATAAGCATCATTAGCTGCAGTACTGGGCTTCATAATAAACATTAACTTGGTTGCACGCAACGCAAATTTACAATTCAGTTGCAATTTGGCGCTTATTGTGTGCGCTTCTTAACGGTATTCTTTTAACAAAACTTTGATTGCTATGCTTGGTGTTGTTTATAATTTATAGTTATTAACGGTCACAAAGTCCGTACGTGGATGATTTCTACAGTAATAAATTATTAAGAAATTAAATTCGCTTGTGCGTTTAATATTTTCTTTCCACTTTTCCTACCTGCTATCTCGGTAAAATATTACAAAATTTCAAAAAAAAAAAAAAAAAAAAAAAAAAATTTTAAATATGTAGTGTGAGTGTAAGCCGAATGCTAACATACGAGGTAGCACTCAGTTATGCGGTTCGGAGAGAGCCCATTATCGAAGTATTTTTATAAAAAAAAATATTAGAAATGTTATCTCGTCTTGTCCACTTGTGTTCCATTAAATGCTTTTGCCTTGCGATACCTTTTCGGTTTCTCTGCGTAAAATAAGCTGTTGTTGATTTTCTTTTTTTGTAAAGCGAAAGTTTTGCATTACCATGTAGGCATAATTTTTTTTTTTTTTTTTTTTTTTTTAAATTAACAACTGCAATCTTTTACACACTTTAAAGAAAAATTTGATAACTTAAAGGAAAACTTAATTTGGAAAACGTTGTTTTTATCAAAAAAAAAAAAAAAAAAACAAAAAAACAAAAAAACAAAATTTCCTGTAAACCTGTAAACCTTTAAAAGAGCAAATTTAACTAATTGGACTAATTAAAAAAAAAAAAAAAAGAAAAAAAGAAAAATTATTTTTCGTATTTAAAAATTTAAAAGCAACGTACTATTTGAAAAATTTGAAAAATGTTTTTTAAAAATATTTGATTCGATTTT
>CCAG010016617.1:0-23958 GCA_001077435.1 Glossina morsitans morsitans | reverse complement strand
AACTGAAGCTGATACAAAATTGAATACCGGTAACGGTGGTGCTGGCAGTTTGGAACAAGCTATACTGGCTCGCCGTCAAGCACGAGAAAGTAGTGTGATCCAAGTGCCATTATTTTCTATTATAATAAAGTTTTTAAAAATACATGCAACAAATATCTCCCTATAGACTAATATAAAAAGAAGAAGAAGAGAAGATAGATAGATAGATAGAGAGAGAGAGAGAGAGAGAAAGAGATAGTAGAAAAATTATAAATAAATAAATAAGAAGATTAAGAAATAAATAAAATGAAAAAAAAAAAAAAAGTTGGAAATAGAAATAGAAAGAAATGAAAAATGAGTGAATTAAAAAATAAAAAAAAATAAATAAAAAGATAAAAGTGAGTTTCAAATAAAAAGCTAAACTAAACTATGATATAAGAAAAACAAAAGTTGAAAGGAAAGATCATCATAATCGTAATAATCATCATCATCGTTGTATAATAAGTTAATATAAGTTTAAAAAAAAAATTGTAGAAAATCCATTTTTAGTTATATTTTTGTTTAAAATAACGATTGATGGACTCATGTTATTTAAATTGTTTGTATATATACTTGTATATATATATATCGAAATATAAATATATGTATACATGCATACAACATACATATATACATCATATATATTATTGTATAGTATGTGCTAAGGAGCAAAAGAACAAATATTTATACATCATACATAAAATAAAGAGATATCATATATACATATACATGCATATACAATAATAATAATAATAATAATAATAATAAAAGTAATAATAATAATAATAATAATAATAATAATAATAATAAAATTAATTATTGATAAAGAAATGTATAAATATGTGTACATACACTCATATACATACGTATATACGTACATATATACATTATATTGTATATACATGTGAAAATGTATATATATAAGAGGCATAAGTAGTGTGTATGCGTGTCTGTGTGTATATATATATATATATTTGTGTATGTGTATGATGTAGGGGACATGAAAATATAGTAACTAAATATTCGTTGCTAACTTTGTTGCTATATTTGCGTCCGCTCGGGTACGCGCGTGTGTGTGTATGTGTACGCGGACTTGTGTTTATTTTTGTGTTAATTTTGTGTTTTCTATATAAATTAAAATAATTTAGAGGTTACAGCTTTACCGAATTGACTGTTGTTTGAGTGTATATAATAGCAAAAATGTTGTTGCTGCAATGTTTTGTTTTTCGCTTTTTGCTTTTATATATATATATATATATATATATACATATATACATATACATATATATACATATACATATATATATATATATATATATATATATAATAATAATAAAGTTATAAATTATCAGTTTTCAGCTAAATTACAGAGTTCTCTTGTTACGATATTTGTATAATCTACGTATTCTTTTGCTTTTTTTTTATAATTATTTAACACTAAAAAAAGAACTAGAATTTTTTTTGCTTTACTTTGATTGCGTTGTGCTTTCGATGATTGAGCAAATAGTTGATATTTTGTGGCCTATAGACGACACCAACAACAACAACCAACTTCTGTTATTATCTCTTATTTTTAGCTAACGAAATACATATATATCCTCCGTCCATCTTAGCAAAAAAAAAAAACAAGAAACTTTCTACATATATGTATATATATATATGTATATATATATATATATAGCGCACATATATATACAGCGCACACATATACATAAAGCACATATATATATATATACATTTATATACATATATCTATATATATATATATATATATATATATATATATATATATATAGGTTTCTAACGCAATCTATAAAGCTACGTGAGAGAAATTATTGGTGTCGACAGCCGCTGAGCTGATACGATTAAATACCGGCAAACGCTGTTCATCGGCGGCAGTGACAGCACCATTTAAAGAAGACACAGAATTGACTTTGGCTGGTGGTTTAGTCGCGCCACCCACGGTGCGAATTATGGCAATTGGTGAACTAGAGCTTTTTTGTAACAATTGTTTAACCGGCGGAGCTATAGCAGCGGCGGCGCCATTGCCAATATTGCCATTGGTCAGCGTAGTCACAGTTGCCGGTTTAATGTAAATGGGCGTGTGGCCGAGCATTAATGCCGGCGGTGGCGTATTCACCGGCGACATGGGTGCATTCGGACTTTCTGGTGGTGTATTTACATAGTTAAAAGCCGTCTGGAAAGCCGAATTGGCCGGACTGATTTGTTCACTAAAAGGAAAATTAGTCATCGAACTAGTCGGCGATGGGGATAAAGAACCGGTTGGAGATTCGCGATCCGATCCTGTTGACATGCTTAGTGGTGGCGATAGAGGTAACGTATGATTTAGAACACCTGCAGTCGCTGGCGTGGCAGTAGTAGCGACTGCACCAGTAGTCCCTGCTGCTGCTGGTAGTTTGGCATTTAGTGTATAGCTGGTTATGAAGCCATTGGAATGATTTTGTAATTTTATTTGTTGTTGGAATTGCTGTTGTTGCTGCTGCTGCTGCTGCTGCTGTTGTTGTTGTTGTTGCTGCTGCTGCTGTTGTTGTTGTTGTTGTTGAAGAGCACGTGCTTCATCTGCATTATGGACAAAATGACAACGTGGTCCATATGGACAAAAGCCCACACTGTGGAATGTGCGACAAAATTCAGTTTTGTACTTAGGATGTCTTTGCAAGTTGCGTAACTCATGGTAGCCATGAGCAAATTGGCACTTCTCACCGTACTTGCATTCGCCTGCTTCTTCAAACGGGCGACAAAGTTCAGTTTTGTACCTTGAAATAAAAGAAAAAAGAAAACGATTTTTCAATGGAGCGCACAAAGCGAATTTTTCTGTATGTACATATACAACATCCACCCATCATATTATATTAATGCCCAATATATGCGTTATTTATAGAACTCTCCCGAAAATCTTTCGAATATAATAACATCCGTGAATCTGTGAAATTTGTAGAAAACATTAAACCACTTGTCCATATTATACACGGTAGTAAATAGTTTTCATTGCGCAAGCAAAAGTTACGACGCATACGCACATATGTAAAAAACACGTTCTTGAACAAGGTGAATGAATGGTTCAATTGGTTTGTCAATGCTTATCGGGGCATCATAACATCTCCGTCTATATGTCCTTTCAATGAAGTCAGAAGAGAGGTAATTTCCTCAATGCTCAATTTTTTGCTTAACGCTAACAACGATTTTCGAAAATGTATGCTAATTATAAGCGATTGATATCTCGGATATCTCGGATATCGTTGTTGGGGGCAATAAGAAAACAAAGGAAGGTAGGAAGGTGACCGATAGTTTTATGCCAATCATTTACCAGGTATCGGCTATCAGTTGTAAAAGTTGTAAGCCCATGTTCTGTTTGCATTTGCTTTCAATTTTCCCTATTTTGAGCTTTAATATCGTTGTCGTTCGTGTTCGTCGCCTTGATACATATGCTTGTATGTCCGATCGCAGGCACACGCGTCTACTTTTTTCGCTTTTAACACACCAGAGGAGTTAAAGTTAAGCTGTTCGATTAACAAACATTAATTAGTTAATTACATTAATTAATTATGTTTTTAATTATGCTGGACTGCGCTGAACTAACGCCATGCTTATATCTAATCCTGCATTCGCATACGTGTAGCTGTACCCATAGCTTAAGGTATTGCAACCCTCTCGAAATGACTTGCAATCGCACAAATATATATATATATATTTTTTTTTATTTTCTTCTTCGATACTAACTTTAGCTAAGCGTCGTTAATTTTCGATCTGATCGAATATTCGCTACCTTCGAAACATGGATATGCAAAAAACAACAAGAACAACAACAACAACAACAAATTGTTTTTCAAAGATTTAACATTTTCAAATCTTATTTCAAATTTAATTCGATTCGGAAACTTTTTATTCTTTTTTAAACTTGGTCTCGGACATATGGGGACACCGAGCTACCGAGCTCTTATCGAGTTTCGGCTGCGTATTTATATAACACAAATCACAGACGAGAAGAAAGGTAGGTAGATAACAAACGAGACAATTTGTGTGCGCAATGTTATGCTTGCAGCATTCGCCCACACCCACATCTACACCACTTCATTTCATCCCAAAATTTTTGATATAATTATCGTTAATGTTGTTGCTGTTGTTGTTGCTGTTGTTGTTGTTGTTGTTGTTCTCGTTCTTGTTCTTCTTACTTACCTTGAGGTATTCACTTGCTGCGGCAACGGTTCCGATTGAGTCCTTTCGATTTTTCGATGCAAGTTAATGTTACCCAAATTTTCGATCAATCTGTTCATTACTATAGCAACATTCGCATTTTGTTGTTGCGATTGTGTTTGTGTTTGCTGTTCTTGATTTGACTGTTGATGCTGTTGCTGGTGATTATTAATCTGATAATGTTGTTTAATTTGAGGTTGTGGTGTTGAAATTGTGCGAGTTAAGGCAGCATGAAAACGAAATTGAGAATTCTCGAGACTTTTAAGCTGTTGCTGCTGCTGCTGCTGCTGCTGTTGTGGTTGCTGCTGCTGCTGCTGCTGATCCATTTTATCCATTTGTTCAATGGATGAATTATTGGAAGAATTTATATTGGCGACATTTAGTTCGGTCATAGAATTTCCAATATCCGGTATGCGACCATGAGAAGGTTTATTCTGAAAATGAATAAGAAAAATAAATAAAAATTATTTATTTATTTATTTATTAATAGGCAAAAAGAAACTGAATATGCCAGAGATGGTGCTCGCGTTTAGATGAATATATATATAAATACATATATATATACTTCAAAAACGGGACAAGACATTTAAATTAAAGAATGACGGAGAGTCCAGTCCTGATTGCGATGTCCCGAATTATAAGTAATTGTATTAAAAATTAGTGACGGAAAGGCTCACTATGGATTTTAATCGGAAACTTTTCATGACTCCCAACGTTCAGTTCAATCTATGCGAGTGAGTGAGCTCATCTCGCGAGTGAACACTTCTCCCACTTCTCTACCCAGCAGAATAAAGGCAACATCAAAGTTCTCCCCATTGCGGGACGCAGGCACTTTATATGAACCGCCCCATTACCCCGTCGCTTTTCGCTGATGTTTGATTACTACATAATAAACGGAGTGAATTATAATGACGAGTCCAGCGAAAAAATGATCGAAAAAAAGAAGGCGATCGTAACTGTGATTGAAGTGGAAAATTGAAAATTGGAAGTCCTTCTTTAGCTCAACGATCGAGGTATGAAAAATATATATTTTTCAATGTCGGTTGACACTCACTTGCAATAGTAGTCCGATGATTATTATGCTAAAGAGCGGTTATTGTTAATATCTTATCTCCTCGCGAAAATAGAGGAGAAAAAAGAAGAAACCGGAAAACCCCTATGCCTATGCCTATGCCTCTGCCTATGCCCTATGCGAAAATCGTTTGAGTTCAGTTGAGTTTTGATAAAAAGAACTTGAATTTACTTTTTGACTGCTTCATGCATTGTGTTATAATATTATAGGCGAGAGTGTATCAAGAAACATATGACTGACAAAATAAATAAAGTTTCTCATGTGATTTCTCAACCGTGTTAAAAATGCAAAAAACAAAAAAAAATTGTTGCAACAACCGAACAAATAAAAACAACAGTAAGCAGAAGCAGCAGAAGCAGCAGCAGCACACACCGTTCATGTAATTCCAAGGCAAAATGATGAAAGCAAAGCAAAAAACAAAGCGAGAAAAAAGAGAGAAAATCCAATAAAACAAAATTGTCTCCCAATGCCCCCAATACTGCTACAAAAAAACAATGTTGATAAACGACGACACAACTAGCCAGCACCAGCCAGGCAAACCGAATGAATATGCGTAACAATAACCATTTCTTTTTCTTTTCTTCTTTGTTTTGTTTCTCATTAAGTAAGTATTATTAAGTCAAAGGCTATGATGAAGAAGATATATACATATATATACATATATACGCAACGATCCAACCAATCAATTTATCAACAACTCTTTTTCTAGTACTTAAATGAATTCCATGGCAAGCCAGTTTAACGCGGCCAGCAATACAATCATCAAAACGTACACATATATGTGTATATAAAAGAAAAAAAAAAAAGACTCTCTAAAAAAGAAAAGGAGGGAAAAAAATAAAAAAAAAAAAACCAATATATCCAAAAAAGTAGCAAAATTAAAAACAAAATTAAATTCAAAAGAAGAAAAAATAAAGTAAAAAACAAACCAGAAAATAAAACAACCACCATATATATTTAATTATTACCTGTTGCATGGTAAACGAAACAAACGCTAGTGTTGTAGTGTGTTTCATTGTATATTTATTTATTTACGTCTGTCCATCCAACCATTCAACTCTCGATGCTGTAATGTATTATGCAACATACCTGATACCGATTATGTATAGAGCTCAAGTTCAAATCACTACTACCATCACAAATAACGCTACGCCACGACAAGACTATCAAACATACTGCTGCTGGAAAACCCGTCAGCCAGGTAAAAATGCAAAATTAACACGCAATTCATGATGACTGGCAGCACCACGATGAAACAAAGAGAGGTGCAAGAGCAAAGGAAGAGAACGAGAGAAAGAAAGAAAGAAGGAAAATATCGCCCGCGGGACAGAGAGAGAGAGAGAGAGAGAGGGCCTGCCTGACAGACAGCAAAAAATGCACACTCTTCAATATACCAATTTTTTTTTTTTTGTTATACACGCATGAACATTTGTAAAGGATCGATAGGCTCCTCTTATAATAGCAGTACAGGGATGGCAAAATTCTGCCTAATCGAGCGATTCCATTCCTTTGCGATCGTATCTATTGATAATGTTTTCGATGAAATGTCTCGTTCGATTTCTTAGGAGCGGGTGGCTGGCTACCATCCCCAAGATAAAAACTCATTATCGGCACGATTTGAAAAACACAATAAAAATAGATTCGCGTTAGGTTCTCCTTGCGCTGCGTGTAGGGACAACTTTTATTCATGCGCACAAAATTGTGGAGAATTAGTCGGCATCGTTAACAGGTAACGCTCGTTATATATTATATACATAATATGGAAGAAGGAAGAAATATTATTTCCTTTAAGTGGCTTTTTTTTCTTAATTTCCATAGGGGAGAAGAACAATTTCCATCATAACTATTTGCGTTTACTTGCAAATGCTTGGTATGGCAACTCTTCTTTATCGAGAACATGGGGTTCCTAGCGACCCTGTCACATATTCGCATATTGTTTTATATAAAAATTTGGGCATAAGGCATTTTTGCGACTTTTTTCCAAAGATTGTTATCGCATTTACTCATATTAGGCATGTTTACAGTTTCAGATTCGAATCGCTCCTTGTTGCAGAAGCTCCCCGTCTATTTGCTGCGTCAATCAACATATTTTCGAGATCTTGCCATTTGCGGCTATTATCTACTGGCCGCAAATCGCAAAAAGGTGCTCGAAAGGAAAAGATGGTTTCCATTTATTGAAAAGATATCGAAAAAATTGGAGAAGCGTTGGAGCGTCTTGAACGAGGCATTTGTTAACACGTTGAAAACCAAGTTTACTTTCTTTAGATTCCGGGTTTTATTCACTGATTGTATATTATCATATGGTAAAGGAGCTTGCACTGCACGACAGCATCATAATTTCAGTATGGAAATGTAGAAAAGTAAAGTCCAACCAAGAAGACTTAACTAAACATTAAAGAAACGCATGCGAAATGAAAACGATGCCATCCCTTGCCGTTTCATCCCTTTCATTTCGGACACATGAACAAAAGCAAAGAAAATTGCATTCGTTCACATCCGCAAGCATCTTTACGATTTGTTAAAAAAAAAAAGAAGAAGAATATATTATTGTAATGTGCAAGAAAGTCAAATTTTTTTTTACAAATTTATTTTCCATCTCTTTTTTTTTTTTAAGGTTTGTTTACTTAAGTAATGAATTGAACACAAAAACAGTGCAGAGCATTAATGTTACTAAGCTTGTCTCGCCTTTTATGTCCTACACCGCTTATGATACAAGTTAGGTTTAGGTCATAACCAGTTAGTACGGGGACGTATGTAAGACGCAGAATAGCGTAAAGACGACTCAAACTTTTATTGTACCGATCGATTCAGAATCGATCTAATCTTTTTATGATATCTTGATGACATTTGATACACTGACGTTCGCGACAGTGCCCAAGTGCCTAAGTAATAGTATTTCGGTATTCCGTATGGTAAAAAATTTAGAAGAATTTTCAATATTTGATGGTGAAAATTAACTCATAGTAGCGATTAGGCAAAAAAAGTAACGGTAGGAAATTTTTTTTGGTTTCTAACATATGTAGATTCCTTGAAAATTGTGGCTTTTCATGAAAATAATGTGTACTAATGTGTGGTGTCGGGTATGCAATGGTCGACGTTGTGCCCGACGATACTGTTCTTACTTGTTTCTTTTGCAAGAGTTCTTTATTAAGTCATTCTATACTTGCGGCTGCGTCATACATTTTTGTATTGCCAAACCTACTATTGCCAGTGAGCGGGCGTGGCGAATTTTTTCCAATTTTTGTGCACACATTTTTAAGGATTGTCCATAGAATACGCAAATGTGTGGTATTGATGAGCAAAATACCCCGCATTTTCAAGTTGTTCTCAGTTCATGTAAAGCGTTTCCGTCAACCGAATCCGCCCCTTTTTCAAAAGATAAGTCACCTACGTCGGTGCAAGAGGTTATGTGGACATCGAATTTGAGAACTCATCGAGGACACTACTACTGCTGCTGAAGATGAAACTTCCTCCTGAAAAAAAATTCAAATTTCGATGCACTATAATATATTGGATGAGGCTTGGCTGTTTTGTTTCCTTCTCTTTTCTTTCTAGTTTGTAAATAATGATGTTTTTTTTGGTTTTGAGTGGGTTCTCTGGTCATGTCTCCTTCCACTGGCAATATCAACCTGGATTGTGATAGCGATTTTTGCGATCTGGACACTACACATAGAATCACATAGGCGGACTTTGAGAGTTTTGAGAATATATATATGGTGGTATCGGAAAAAATTCTTCATAAGCGCTGCAAAATGAATACGCCCACCAACTATCGATGGTAGGCGGAAGGAAGCAGTACGCGATGTAATTATATATACGATATGATCACCTCACGTCACTGAAGCAGTTATGCTGTTGTTCGTTTGGTTTACCACACAAACAAACAACAACAAAGTCCTTTTAGATTATCCAACGCATTCTTGCAATGAGACGCGAAAAAATTTAAGTTTCCAAAGTCTTTTACTTCCGAACTTCTTTGGTGTAGAAAACCAAAATGCGCGCTGTTTTTTGCAATATTCGGACGATTCTGTTACTGGGTGCATTGATTACATCCTCGCTAACGCTGTTTCCATATTATATCTATAATGTTTCTTTTAATGCTAACGAAAAGATTTCAAAAAAAAAAAAAACAGATTATTTATTAATATGAATATAAATAATATTGAAGGAGTTGACGCATGAACGGACTGTACTTCATACACCGCATGTCATCTTGTAAATCCAAATATATTCCTTTGGGGCATATGTTTTTGTTATACTCATCGCCGAAGAATGAGGAGTATATTCACCTTGTAACGCCCAGAAGGAAGCTTCAGAGACATTCTTGATTAGGATTGCATTTCGAATCGATTTAGGCACGTCCGTCTGTCCGCGCATGCAATGTCCTTTGGCCGGAAAAGTAAAGCCATCGACTTAAAAATATTTGCAAGGCAGGTTGGTAGTGAAAATAGGCCGAATCAGTCGAAAGACACGCCCACAGTGGGCGTCTACGTAAACTGAGAATGCGTCTGGAAAAGGAAGTTGGCTTTTTGCTCACTGCTCACAAACTACAGCAGATAAATTTACAAAAATTGAAGCTTATATAATATGAGTAATGTTGTAGTACCTAGAAAATTGACCATGCCTACCTACGATTATAGTGTATCAAAATTTAATTTTTTTTTTCAATATCTTCATAACGCGCAAACGCAAGCTTCAAAAACCCACATGGCGTTCAAATTCTTGATCAGTTTCAAATTCGGAATGCGCGTAAGCATGTCCGTCTGTCCAATTGCCTAACTTTGTGGAGATATCGCTTACAAATTTGCACAAGAATGGTCCAAAACCGATCAAGCGACACGCCTACAACACCCATACTCTTACACAACAACAAAACCGGCGAACGCGTTTGCTTTCCGTGTTGTTTGCTTGCTACTGATACAGTACAACAAGTAGTGCACCGTATAAATTTCCACTTTGATTCTGAAAATAGATAAAATCAATCGCGCCCATGCAATATCATATAGAGTATGAAAATTCTTAATTAATTCTTTTCCCGTTTTTTTTTTAGGATCACGATGATGGGTAGAAAAAGACTCGGTCAAAATCGAATATAATTTTCTTCTCATCAAAAAATATCTTAATTACTTCTCTCTTCGAATAGATTTGTAAAAACGAATTTCTCGTGCATTGTTATTGTTAGGCGTCAAATATGTATATATTTTGGATCGACCGATTTATAATACGAATTTCGTTTTAATTTTAGACAATGGATGTTGCGTGTCGTCAGCAGTGTGTGTCAATTCACTGTCTCTTAACAATTCCTTGTTTTTTTGCTTATGGATTGCAATCATAATCTCGCGTCAAGTTATGTTTTTTTTCCAAATTTTACTCTGTTGTCACCTCTGTTTTATTACTTTTTATATTATTACCAATATTTTTATTTCATTATTTATTTTATTATTTATATTTATTTTATTGTTACATCGCTTTTCTTCTTCATTTATTGGTTGGCTGCGTTCATTCATACATTAATTCATTTGCTTGTTAAGTATCACAGGCATACACTACCAGCCAAAAGTTTCGAATAGTTATTGCGAACTGATGCTCGTTTCTTCTTCTTTTTTTCTTTCTTTCACTCTCTATGCACTTCACTATCAATGCTTAAAGGAGATAAGCACATGGGCACGCACTCTGATCAGTAAGAGCGATTACTTTCATGCCACTCTGCCTGCCTGTCTGTCTGTCCGTCTGTCTGTCTATTCGCTTAGCTGTAGATATTTTAATATTTAATTTGCTTTTATTTATATCATAAACGAAAAGAAGAAGGACTTGGCCGCCGCACGAAAATGAAACAAAGACGATCTGTGAGGTCCATATATAAAATAATTTTGATACAAATAATTAACTGAAACATTAGTAGTAGCAGCAGCAGAGATATATTATACCTTCTTCTTGTGTGGACTATTTATTCTCAGTTGTCAGATCTTAAATTGAATAAAAACAAAAAAATCGCTATGACAGTAAGTATAACGCACAAGTAAAAGTTTGAAAATGAAACAACAAATTCCGTGGAAGGAGTAAGTCATTTTTCATATAATATGATCCGCAATAATGAGTAATGAGGAACTTTTAGCTTCAGTTAGGTTAAGAGCTTTGAATAAATATTTACATTTTGTCCACGTTTTAAGATGATCCGCAAGTTTGGGCAAGCACTGTACAGACATAAATAGACATATGTATTACATATATACACGTAAACAAATTCAAATAATATTCGTTAGACAAACACATGTGTACACATAACAATAATAATAACAACAACAACAACAACAGCGGCAGCAATATCTCTTATATTGTAATCAAGCAACTTGAGTATCGTGCAATTTAACAAAATTGGTAATAATGAAGAAACAAAACAAAAAAAAAAAAAAGAAGGCAACAATAACCATAAAATTTTGTTATTACGGACAAAACCTTGAATTTAGTTGCGTTACAGTATTATATTGTTTTAGAAACGGAATTCATACATATATTGAAAAAGGTTTCTTTTTTCATTTTTTTTTTGTTTTGTTTTGTTTTTTTCCCATTCAATTCGTCATGTAGATGACTGTTGATGGTTGGTCGGTTGGGTGTGCCGCTGAAGAAATTTTTGTTAAATAGAATCGGCGAGATCTGCAAACACACAGCAAGAAAATGAATAATATTTGATGCTTCCTTGCAATGCGCCTTATGGTATGCAAAGCTATTTCTTTTCCTAAAACTAACTGACGAGAACGCGGTGGACGATAGCATTGTCATAAGATATCCTTCCTTCTATTCCTTGAAAAAACGAATCGATGAGAATTCGAATTAATTCGAATTTAATTCATTTTTACGCACATTTATGGTTGAATATATATATATATATATATATATATATATTAATATTAATATATATTAATATTATATATATATATATATATATATGTATGTTGTATAGGGTTAATTTAAGTTAACTCTGATCTATTTATTAAGAAAATAACGACCCAACGGAACATACGAATTATGGTCGAGGTGCGTGCTGACTGGGTAACTTTTCTTTCGAGGCTATTATGTGTGCAAGGATCCATTTGTTGAGTAAAATATAACCAGCTAACCAGATGGATGTAGGATGTGTGGAATGAATACAGCAGAGAGGGGCAACACATTTAGTTTACTGTAACGGTACTTTAGTGTACTGTAGCTGATCATGAACTTTTTTATCATCGTCTTGGATATCGACTTTTCATCATTCATTCGTCGATTTATATAGCAAAAGTAAGGCTTTTTTGCATAAAATACTGTTTGCAATCGAGGATAAGTATAATAGGAATCGTATGGAAGGCAATGCTTCAGAAATTGAAGTTATCCTTTAGATCCTTTTGATTTTTTGTGCAACTGAGACGTATGCTCGTTTCACGCAGTCACATGAAGATTGAAAAATGATTCTGATCGGTGTAACGCCATTCATATTAAGAGGCTCTCGCTTGACAAGGGCGGTTAAGGACCGAATGTAAATTCTTCGTTCACATCGTCTAGTCGAATACGAAAATGAGAAGGAAATCCGTGTTCATATTAAAAAAAAAGTATCTTAAAATCCATGATCAGGAGGTCTGTATACGAACACATTGTCATCATACTCAAACACTTCTGATCGAGCAATTGCTATATGCCAACAACAATAAATAGACCATTTTTCAAATTTTATGCACGCACAAGCTTGAGAAACAGTTGATGGCTCCTAGCAAATACTTTCGTCATAACATGTAGGAAGGAAATTGAAAAGAAAGGAAAGAAGAGAATAAATGAGTTAAATATCATCTTGGACGCAAAGTTATGCAGAGACGTTGACGTGAAACGTGGGAACATCCGATGGAAACGATATTTTAGATAGCTTGCTCTCAAGGCGGACAGCAATACGTTTAAGGAACAAATAATCGAGACAGAGTGTAACTCCAGGCCGGTCGAACGACTACGCTGAGAAAGCCAAATAACCCTCCTTTTAACCCTTTGTGGTCGATTCCGTCGCTATGAGAAAGCTTTCTCAAACTGATACACTCTTCCTATGCTCAAAAAAAATTGCAAAAATGTAATTCCTTTAATGAATTCTGTGCTTCTTTAAATCGATATATATATATATGCTCGATATTTGCTTTAAATGATTACGGGCATAGATGAGTCGGAAAATTTAATCCGCTTCGATTAACTAATATTCGCAACAGCAATATTTTCGCGACCGGGAAAGATTGCAGTGCCTTGATTAATCGGTGAACAAATCTCTCTCGCTATGAAGTGCGTCAACGATGTTGGACCGACGCCCTTGCATCACCAATTAGCCATCTATAAAGTTACATGCGGTCGAGAGACGTCAGGCAAGATCCGTAATGTCCCCCGTCCGTACTTTCAATGAATCTATAAACGGTATAAAACACTTAAGGAAGTCTAAGCGACTGCTTGCTTCTTCTTTTTACGCTGAAGGTTGCACTATTTGTCTGATGGCGAATTCTTTTATTTTGAGGTGAGGCCGCGGTGAAGTGACGAAAGCGAACGAGTGACACAAACTACTGTCGTTTTCTGCTTCGTCCAAGAAAATCGCAAATGAATCGAAGACACTGTGACCGTAACAAACAAATTTTATCGGTATGCTACAGAGGGGCAAGGCATACGCAGAGTTGTTAGCGTTCTCGCGATTTCGCCAAAGTATAATAATTTCCTTTGTGAACGAAAGGCGTACGAAATACTGAGATCGTAAGATGGTTTGCATACTCCATTTATGTATAGTATACATAACTTATTAGGTGTTGTTACCAGTGTATGTATAAAATAAGTTTACCCTAATTCTTTGCGACGAGAAGTTTATCCCCATTAATGTGAATGATCTTTTAGCTTAAAATTTCGCATTTTAGTAAACAAACTCGTTTTTTAGTTCTTACATAGGATTCACACCACATACATAACATACAGATATACACTACACTATACAACAACGTTAGGAGAATAATAAAAAAATAAAATAAAATAAATAAACAAAGAATATTTACAACATTACGGTGCTGAACAGCGCCGCCAACGCCAATTCCATTAATGTAAATTTTCAAACAATGGAAAGCCGCCTATAAAAGAGAAGGAAGCTATAGCTATAGCTAAGAAAACCTGAACCTATATAAAAAAAAAAAAAAAAAAAAAAAAAAAATGAGAAAACACTTCCACATCGACAGCAAAGCAATACATATAAGAGGAGCAAGTGTATGGTTTATGCAGAAAGAGGCGAGATAGTGGCAACCAAAACCAAAGGGGGAGGGGGGAGGGGGGGAAAAAGAAAAACAGCATTACTCAGCTTAGCAAAGTTGCTTTTGCTTATAACGAAGTCAAGCAGCAGCAAAAAAAGTCAACCATACTGCCGCCGCAGCTCGGTAACAATTTGTACTTATACGTTTATTCAAATACTTGGATAAACCGAGTCTAACTTGCATCTTAGCCTGGCTTGGATAGCGAGCAGTGTTAACCTGGCAGAAAGAAATCTTCATGTCTACTACTACTACTAATGCTGCTGCTGTTGGCGACGCTGCTGCTGCTGATGCTGCTATTTTGTTGAAAAAATATAGTTGGAAACCACCAACTACAACAAACAGCTATAAAAAGCAAACAACATGTGCTGCTGCCATATAACGAACTCTTAAGCTAAAGCTGCTAGAGCTAAGCAAACAATGTGACTAATAGCCACACAACCAACTTTTAGCCAAAAGAAAGGGAAAGAGAGAGAGAGAGAGAGGGAGAGAGAAAAAGAAAGAAGAAGAAAAATGTAGAAGAAGAAGAAGAAGCTGTTTGTCTGCTGGTAAACCGAGTTTCTGCCCCGCCAGGCCATTGGTTGTGGCTTGCGCTTCAACATTTTAGGTCCGCATGAGATCGGAAGAGCGGTTCAGCAGGAATGGCGCGACCGAAGTCGCATGGTGCCTCAATAATAATTCTATACGTTGAGAGTAAGTAGTAGTTAGTGGCCGCCACAACAGCTCTAACATAGTCAACTGATGTAAATATCGGATATGTTTAAATGAACATACACATGGACAACAAGCACAACAAGCACAACACACCACACCGCTCGCTCCTCGTCATCGCCTACTTTTTTCAAAAGAAGAAAAAGTTTGAACTAAACCTATGGATATATTTTAATAATAATAATACGTAACAAATGTACGCGTATGTAGTGTGTACGTAGATGCGTAAAGAGCTTCATGTCTTTTCAAACATTTCGAGCATTTAATAAACGCATACACAACATTATATTCCTATGTGTTCTGTCTGTATCGTCGTCTGTTGCGTTGCGATATGTTTGTTGGATTGAGTTTTTTTGTCTGTTTGTTTGTTTGTTTGTCCGTTTATTTGTTTGTTTGTTAATGTGTGTCTTGCAATAAACGTTGCGTCAGTTTTAAAAGTTACGTACGTTGTTAAATTATCGCAAGTAATCAAGATTCAAAACAAGATTGAAATGCTGTATTGCCTGCTTGTCGCTGCTTGTGTAGTTATGGCTGCTGTCGTAGTGTCTTTTTATTGTTGTTGCTGTGTTTTTGTTTTTGTTTTTTTTTTGTCTTCTTTTACTTTTTTCGTTATGTATTTTTCAGTGCGATTTAGTTCCTGTTCCACTTAAATACGTAAGCAGCTAGTCAACACTAATACAAAAACAACAACAATAATAATAATAATAATAATAATAATAATAATAATAATAATAATAATAATAATAATAATTAGGCAAGTGTAAACATATTATAAAGCATCTACTGTTTGTTGGTAGTATTCAACTCTGTCCAAACATATATGTAATAAAAAATAAAAAAATAAATAAAAAAAATAAAACAAAGTAAAATCGCTTTTTTGAGAACTAAACCCGTAATGCATTGCATTTTTAATCGATAGCGCGTAACAAGAACAAGAGAGAGATATCGTCTGCCCACTTATCATGATCATGATTAAATTTATTGACCCTGCATAACAAGCGCGTCCGCCTATTTTTCTGATTTTCCATAGGTCAGAAAGAAATGCCTAAACGATGCGTTAGCATTGTTGAATCTATTCCATATCTGGCCGATGGATCAGATAGATATCCTTTCGCCTTTAATACACACACACACACACACACACACACACAGCCCATAAAAACGTCATCATTATTATGATTAGTAATTTGGAAGTATTTTTCATTTAATGACGAATGATATGCGCGGCGAAATCATCGTTAACTGAAACTCATTTTCATTCAATTGAAATGAAGAAGAGACGACGACCCCCAGAGGCTTCATTGCGAAAATAACTGACTGGCAATAAGTCTTCAATACCAATATAATCATGTAGTTAACTGGTTTGTTTGATCAGGGAAGAGTAGTGTGGCTACATACTGCATAGAGCAAACTGTTCACATTTATTTCTTTTTGCAAGAGAACTCTGATGATAGCCGTCACAGAGGTGGAAATGTGAAAAAATCAAAAATTCGAAAGTAAAGTAAACGCAATCCAAATAATTGCTAGCACTACTTATCTACCTACATGGGCGAGCCAGCAGTACATGGCTGAGAGACCTTTCAATCTCGCACAGTCTTCTCAACCTGGTGAAGTTAGAAACGAGCCCAAGTCTAAAAATACGAGGATTAGATTTAAGCACGACACATAATTTATTCCTATTTGAGTGGAGTGGGAAACATAGACCAGAAAACATACTTGTTTACGAAAGACTATAGCATTATAAGTCAAGGGAAAGAATCTATGGCTAAGCGTTTTGGTTAGAAATCATCCATAAGCGAGTCTGTTCGTCCGTCTCGTAATTTCAGTCTATCACAAAAATAGAAATATTCTCCTCGAGGACCTCGGATCCGATTATATATATACTTGGGTCATTATATTATACTTGGGTCGAGTATTGAAAAAAAATTATTAAAAATAATCTGCTTTCTTTGCCTCGATACACCGCCAGGTAGAGGAGGATGATAGTAAATCCTTGATAATTATACCGGATACCGGTTCATATTGACCCAACCAAGCACCTCCCTGCCTGCGCAGTGGATTAACATTACCATGGATTGTCATACCTTAAGCTATTTTGCATTCATTCCAAGGAATCTTGTATTAAGCGTGACAGTAAGTAGGGTTAGCATGAAAGGCAATTCGTTGTTAACGTAACGCCGTTATTAATGAGTTATTGAAGAGAGCAGGTTTTCCGTAGAGTGTGAGGAGAGACTTTTGTGTATCAAGTGTACGACGTACGTGTGTATACAAGACACTTTCAATCTTTAGTATGGAAGTGTAAGTGTATATATGCACTACTTATATGAATGTGTGTTTAGGTGCGCTGCGCTATGCTGTGCTTCTGCTGTGCAGTGCGTTTATGCAATTGTGAATAATTGCGAAATATCATGAAAGCAAAAGTAATTCTCTATGGATGTCGAGGAGATAAGATAAAATCAAAAATATCTCGAGAGTCTCTCCCTCTCTCTCTCTCTTAGTCAGTCAGTCAGTCAGTCGAGTCTTTATTGCCGTAGGCTTTCATTCTTCATGCTTTACATTATGAAATGATCAGTTAGATTAGATAGACAGATAGACAGACAGATAGATAGATAGATAGATAGATAGATAGATAGATAGATAGATACAATAGAATTCAAGATGATAAGCTGTTAATAATATTTCAGATTGTATGCAAAACTACATACAATTACATAGATAAACACACGTCTGTCTGCACATGGTAAACTTGCTACAGTCCAGCAATAAATATCATCTATAATATAATTTACAATTCACGTTCTGTTCTGCAAATCGCGTTCTATTCTCTACGCTCTCGAACTATTATATTTATGTCAAACGTTTACGTTACGTATAAAATAAATAAATAAATAAATAAATAAATAGGCATTGGGACCCGATCATTTATTTTTATTATATTGGCAATGAGCGTGAATAGCGAGCGGAATCGATTCAATTACGTCCGTTTTACCATCTGAGACAACACTGTACGAAAATACATTTTCAAAAACGTCACATATTATGCACACTGTCGTTCGCACACACAGCCGCCACACAATACTTTATTATAAATCTACTCTTCTGTGTTCGTCGTCGTCTGAGCTCTTGTGCTCGATTTTCGAAAATTACGAATTTAAGAATATTAGGATTATAGGATTTTTATGAATCCCGCAGCACCATACCGCGTCCGGCTTTAGTAAAATGCTCTGCCAAACACTTGGTATCTGGTTCGGCAGATGGCCTCACATTCACATAGAATGTGTTGGGACGTTTCACTTGTCCTTTGACAGAATCTGCATAAATCGGTCGGTAAACCAAACATACACATGTTTTCCAGATTGTACCTGAGGGAATTATATGACCCGTGTAGATCGCTTCTTCTTGGTTCCACAGTCGCTTGCGTGTCGTGCCCTATCGGAAGATTTTATGAATTGTCTTGTCTGCCGTTGTCCTTCACATTGCTTCCACTGGCAATCCGCTTTATTCTGGGCCTATCTATTGCGATACCAGCCTGTTAATGTGGCTCCTGGGCTCTCCTGTTAGCAAAAATGAAGACGGTGTTAGCAGTTGCCGTCAAGGATTCGATCAAATTGATTTGATATATAATAAATTGACGTTATTCCTCGGACCCAACAGTAGTAGTATAGTGACAAATACGGGAAGGCAAGGAAATGAATGAAATGGGTTTCTGAGCAACCCATTACTTATACTCATTCTACTGGTATTGACTCGATGCATATGCCCTATTCTTTCGGTAGGTTCTATAGAGAGTCGTCTCTGTTAGGTCCGGTTATCATTTTTAGTGTCGCTAAAATCGAATGAAACGATTACAGGCTACTGCTGCGGGTGTCTACCGAGGTCAACTGAACAAATTGAACGATGTATTGTTTGCAAAAATGACCAACAATAACGGTTAACAAAGGCAAAGACATCATCTTTCTCGTTATATGCCAGCCAGCCATCTAATAGAATTGCTTCACTATCCTCCGCATATGTATTGCGAATTTTTCGTGGACGTAGGACACGAATGTCATAATGATAGACAACAACGATGGCGGGCAGAAGAGTGTCATTTCAATTGGGTATACAACAACAACAATGAAAAGATTAAATTTTAAATAAATCCCTGCTTCGAATGCCTGAGACCACATATTTCTCATACATTTTGGGAACGTGATGCGACGCGGTTTCGAATCAAATTGATTCCAAGTTTAAGAACTTAATTAAATGTGTGAGAAACTTTTGAAAAAATTTAGATTTTCTTACATTGAGAAATACTCGGCGGACCGACGCTATTATGTCAGATTCAAAGAAATGGAAGTGGGATGCGGCCGATTGAATAATACTGCCCGACCGACGGCACAGCTAGCAAGCAGGAGCATATAATAATGAAATTTTACTGAATTTAAAAAGGCCACGGCCACGACCACGGCCACGGCCACGGTCACAATAGAGTAGCAGACACATTCCATATCATATGTAAATCTATATAATAAAAATTGTATCGATTATTTTGAATGAACTCTTAGCTAACCCTTTAGCTGAGTTTTAGATCCGGGGGAGGGACATTTACTACTACGAGAAAAGGAAATTTGAATTTTAACTGGGTTTAGGTGGCGGCCATCATTCGAAAAAGAGATTCGTTTTTTTTTTTCTCATTCTTTATGTGATGATCGAGAATTTTTATAGCGATCTAATCCGATTTTTAAATGGAAAAAAAATTTGATAGAAAATTTTGTCCTAATAATGATTTGAAATAACGAACACAACCTAAACTTATACGATGATTAGTTTACTCACGTTACTCACGTATATATAGTTATATACTTAGCGAGATCTTCGATGCATATGTCAATGCGCTGCAAACACATTTGATGAATTTATAATAATATATATATATATACACATCTCGCCCCTTTTCCGTTCCTTTTCTTTCCATTTCTTTTCTTTTCTTTTCTTTTCTTTTCTTTTCTTTCCTTTCCTTTCCTTTCCTCATACTTGTTATTTAAATGGGCACACAAATCGATTTTCTTGCGTACGTATATACACTTATATATACACTTATATATATATATATATATATATACACTATACACAATATATAAATATATATATATATATATATATATATATATATATATATAGGCATCCGTGTGCACGCACACATTTATGCATACTTTTTATACGTATGTTAATGGAGTTGATTTGAACTTTAATGTTATCGTAATACAATTTCATTATAAGCTAAGCAAGCGTTGATTAGAATTGTTGATTATCGCTTCGAAACTTTTGTAACGGTCACTAACAAAAAGACTTATATGCATTTGAATATGTAATCAAAGTGTTCTATATATATATACATGTATATATATATATATGTGTATATATATATGTATATATATGGGGTTTGTTATCAGCATTAAACGGTTAATTTGTGTTTAATTATAATTTAAAATCGGAATCTATCAAAAATTATAACAAAAACAAGTAAAAACATTATCGGCTTGCAAGACCGAGCAATTAATTGAACACCAATCTCTCTACCACACTTCATCTAATACAAAATATTTCACTTCTTCCAAACGTTTGCAACGTCCGGAGAGAAGCTTCCGTGTTCTCATCGAATTCTGTCCGTCTGTGTAATGTCCGTTGAAAACCATTTTCTATCGATTTCAAATTTTGTAGTAAGATTTTGTAGAATTTTATGGAAGCTTTTGGACGCAAGTTGGTATTGCAAACGGGCCAAATCGGTCGGAAGACACGTTCACAGTGCTAGGTAGACTAGGTAAAGTGAAAACCCTTTGGTTTATCAAAACGAATATAAAAAATTGTGTAACATAATCTCATAATCTATGAACGACGCAAATTGATTGTTTTCTGTTTTTTATTGGCCGACTATTGGTCACTAAAAATTGGATGCTGAGTGTGTTTCGGAAAAAGGGAGAAAGAAATGAGAAGAAGAGTCGTACAATTCCTAAACACACGAAGAAGCAAGTGTTTACCAAACAAATCATGTGCATGCGTGTGTGTGTGCATGTAACCATTCCCGTAGACGTTCAGCGTCCTCTTCGCATAACAGCGATCATGTCAATTCCGAAACTTACGGACCCACTTTCTAGATCGTTTATTTATTATATGAAACTTTGATGCAAGACTTAATCTGCAGAAATCGAGAATATATTTACATTACGTAGTGCGACTTTCCGGTTCTTATTTTTGGGAGGTTGCAGAGAGACAGCGACAGAGAGACAGAGACAGAGAGAGAGATAGAGAGAGAGAGCAAGAGAGAGAGAGCGAGAGTTTCATTTAAAGAAGTACGTAATGACAAAAAACGAGGCATCCACCGCAGCAAATAATGCAATACAATGTTTATTCCCCCTTATGATAAGACTGCGTCTAATGTGTGTGTGTGTGTGTGTGTTTAATTACGCTGCTTTTCTTTTTAAATACACAAATTTTACATATTTACTTGTACGCTTGAACTGTTGATTTCTTCTTTTTGTTTTTGTGTTTTTTTCTTCTAATTAGTTTTTCAGGAATATGAGGGTCAGATGTCAAGCAAGTCACGCGTTATAACAATAACTGCGAGCATTCGTTCACGCTTTTGCCCGTATGTTGTTGTGCGATACTACTTACACATCTTAAATGCCATTCTCAACCCGCATACCTCAACACCTGGTTGATATAATGAGTAGAGCAGGCGCAGCTAGCTAAAGAACCATTATAACTGCTCCTACGAAGACTGTCGCGCATGCATATTATGTCATGGGAGAACGATTTGCTTAACCACTAGAATTTTGCATGTAGTGTAGCATGCATTAGTAGTAGTGATGGTAGTAGTAGTAGTAGTAGTAGTGGTAGAAGTAAGTGTTTTTCATCACAATTTAGAATCGAATCTAGAACCGATTGATGCTAATACCATTTTTTGATATGATGAAATAATGCACTGAGCAATGCTCTTCAATACATCTACCGCATGATACACACGGCATAGCGACTTTTTTTTCCTTTTTTTTTTTTGTATGACAAATCACTCACTCACAACGGAAGGGAGCCGGGCGATACCACCCACCAATTGATTGCTGACCGAGCGCTCACTACTTACTACTACCACTGCAATTTTGACCCTACACATCAAACGTAATTAAAGTATGTTCCACCGCGCAGTGGACTTGAATCTGGAATTAACTACTTGCCTCTACGGGAGATAAGTTTTCACTTCGGGGGGATTTCAATCGTTATTCGCAAAAGTAGCATCGCGACTGCTAAGTCCGTGTTCGCGATATACGTATAACACATAGGCTATACTCTTGCTGTCTTGCTGCGTCCTCTTGACCGTCACCGTGTGAGGCAAAGAATTATCCATTTTTTCATTACATTCCGCAGCATTATGTTATTTTTTGATTTTTATACTTTCGAGAAATATACGTTTTTCCTTTCTCCTCGAAAGTGTATCTATCTACTACCAGTAGTAGTATCGGACGAGTTCGATTCAAGTCGAATATGTATTCGTAGCATGTGTCATTGTTGAAAAAGTTTTGCAAATTTTTTTTTTTTTTGGAATTTTTGAAGACTTGATTAGTCGTCCTACACAAGATAGACACGATCGCTTTGGATTTCAACAATAAATTGAATGCTGATTGAATGCTTTTTTCCTTTTTCACGTTTCTCTTTATTTATATTTTCTTAAATGCTTTATGTGATGAAAAACAAGTCCACTTTTGTTAATACGCGAAAAGGCACATACGCACATTGGTGTTGAAATACCTGGGACGTCTTTACGTAAATTGGTTTCATTTTGTTATCTATCTCTCAACAATCTCAGCTGAGTGATGATAACCCACTCATAATCCATGTCAAGTTTCTTACGCGTCTAGACTGAAAGGTCACCATATTTATGATATCAATTAAACCACCACTTTTTTTCATGCCAGAAGCATTAACCCATTGACTGCCAGACATATTTAGAACGATATCTCGTAACTGGCAGTCAATAGGTTAAAGGATTTAAAAATTTTGCGTCGACTTTTCAATGCAATTAAAATAATGGTCAAAAAACGCCATCTATTAAGATCTATTTGAAAGTTGGTCTCGATCCCTCTTTAATTTGCTTCCTTGTTTAACGTAACGATCTGCGGTGTCATTACCCAACCATGTGACATGAACTAGGAAAAAGAACGCGTAAGAACCTTAAAAAAAGAAGGAGAACCCACACATAATACGCTCGGCATGATTTCGGCACATATGAAGTTCTTTCGTCCAATCAAGAATTTGCACAGTCTATGGAATCGGAGAGTCGTCTTCGGCGAAAATATATTCGGTTTTGCTAAACGCATATACATAAATATGTTCATAACATTCATCCCTCATCTTTAAGTCGTCGAGTCTGTTGTTAACTGGTCCTTCGTTTAAGTGATTAATTAACATTATTTTAAATCCGTGTCATTTAATGGGTCAAAATATCTCAACTCTTCAAGTCATTCATTTAATCTGTTACAGTTTTCTGCTGATGACGACGAGGAGGTAGGCTCTACACTGATTCATTCTATTGTCTCTCTTTGGCTTTTCATTTATATGCATCATATATATGTATATATATATATATATATATATATATATATATATATGCATATGTAT